>JAQZBX010036827.1:11363-24130 GCA_029593785.1 Cabassous unicinctus
CCCCCCCCCCCAGAACCACAGGGCCTGTGGGGAAGGGAGAGAAAGAGGCCGAGGTGCAGAAGGAGGCTGGAAGCTGAGCCTCCCCGCTCTCTGGTTAGGAATGCAGTCTCGGAGATCTTTTCCCTCCCTTTGCTCCATTTAGCCACCAGCTCCACTCTATCCAAGGCCGGCAGGGGCCCCCAAGGTACCTCAGGACCAGGGTCTGAGTGGGGACCACCTCCCTCCCTTCCCAGGCCCCCCCCACCTCTCTTCCTCTGCTCCCTGTCCCCAGCTCCTCCAAATCCCTCTGGCACCTGCTCTGTAGCCACTCTGAGCTGGGGGCCTGCAGAAGCCAGGAATCCTGGAGGGCCCCCCAGAACCCCTCCCCTAGATCATTCACCAATCCTGCCCCCCTGAGGCCTGGGAGGGAGGCAGGCAGAGGACATCTCAGATGCTGGCCTCCCCCAGCCCCCACCCTTCTCTCCTGAATCCTGGGGGACAGATGGAGGCGGGGTGTGAATGAGAGCGGAGCTCAGGGCTTCCGGGAGGCAGAGAGAGAGGCAGGGAGAGGCTCACCTGGCTTCTGAGGTTTCACACCGCCTCCAAAGCCTGGGTGGGGGGAATGGGGAACAGGTGAAGGACCAGAAGCCCCCATCTCAGAGCCACTTGAGAACCCAGGATCCCGACCCCAGCTCCGCCCAATCCCTCCGGTACCTGCTGTGGGGCCTGTGGGAAAAGGGAGGGGTAAGCAGGGCTGCTGGGACCCTGGCTGATGGGGTGAGGGACCACGGTCCCCATTTCAGGGCCAAGCCAGAAACCAGGGATCCTGGAGGCTCCTTCTCTGCCCCCCAATTTCACCAATCCTGCCCCTCCCAGACAGCCCAGAAGCTGGCTCCTCCCCAGCCCCGCCCGCTCACCTGGCTGAGCTCCCAGCCCATTCCCGGTCCGGAATCCTGGAGGGACAGATGGAGGTGGGGCATGAATGAGGAGAGCGGAGCTCAGGGCTTCTGGGAGGCAGAGAGAGAGAGAGAGGTGGGGGCGAGGCTCACCTGGCTGCTGGGGCTTCACGGCCCCTCCAAAGCCTGGGGCGAGAAAGGGAGCAGGTGAGGCACCTGGAGCCCCATCCCAGGGCCTTCCCGGAACCCCTGCCACACCCGTACCTGGTGCAAAGCCGTTTTGAGCTGCAGGGGCTATGGGGTGGAGAGGCGGACGACAGGTCAGTGGAGGGGGAGGGGGCTGGGGTCCCTTACTGTCCCTTCCCACCTCTTCCCCTGTGACCTGACACCCCCCCACACTTGGGAAGCAGGTGTTGAACTTCTAGGGTCTTAGAACCAGCCACAGCTTCCTGCTTACTGCACCTGGTCCCTCTGGCGTGGGCAGCAGAGAGGGTGCCTGAAGCAGGATCAAGGGGAGGCCTGAGGGATGGGGGGATAGGACGAGAGAGAGGAGAGGGGAGGGGGTGTGCTCTCACCTGGCTTCTGAGGCTTCATGCCGCCTCCTAGGCCTGGGAAGACAGGCAGATGCTGAGGTTGACCTCAGCCGCCCCCCATACCCCCAGACCTCAACTCTGTCCTCCTGGTCCCGTGTCGCCACCTCTTCCCCCTGCCCTCCTCTCCCTCCAAGAAGCCCCGGCTCTTGCCCCAGGTGGCCTTACCTGGCTGGGCTCCTGCCCCAGGGAAGGCCCCGCCTCCCAGCCAGGGCCCGTATCCTGGAGAGAGAGAGGGAGGAGAAGTGGGGGTGACTGTGGCTTCAGGAGCTGTGTGGCTGGAGAGGGCCAGGGCCAGACTCTGGCTTCTGGGGTTCAGGCCCCCCTCCAAAGCATGGGGCAGAGGTGGGCTACAGAGGAGGGACTCAGGAGCCCCCACCTCAAGGCTGCCCCCAGCCCCTCCTCCTACCTGTGTCAGAACCATGCCGGAAGGGGAAGGGGTCGGCTGGGAGATTTAGGGTCCAGCTGAGGTGAGTGTGCCCCTCTTGGACCGAGCCAGAAACCAGGGATCCTGGAGGCATCTTCTTCACCGATCCTGGTCCCCAATTTCACCAATCCTGCCCCTCCCAGACAGCCCAGAAGCTGGCTCCTCCCCAGCCCCGCCCGCTCACCTGGCTGAGCTCCCAGCCCATTCCCGTTCCCGAATCCTAGGGAAACAGATGGAGGTGGGGCATGAATGAGGAGAGCGGAGCTCAGGGCTTCCGGGAGGCAGAGAGAGAAGCAGGGAGAGGCTCACCTGGCTTCTGGGGCTTCACGGCCCCTCCAAAGCCTGGGGCGAGAAAGGGAGCAGGTGAGGCACCTGGAGCCCCATCCCAGGGCCTTCCCAGAACCCCTGCCACACCCGTACCTGGTGCAAAGCCGTTTTGAGCTGCAGGGACTGTTTTGGGGGAAGACACAAAAAGATTGGATGGTGTGAAAGTGGGGAGTCCCTGGGTCCCCTCCCCCCTCCCCCCATTTGTCCGGGCTCAATCCACAGAAGGCTTTGGGGGGGTGGCTGCGAGGGCCTGCCCCAGGGAAGGGCCTGAGGAAGAGGCAGCCTCCCCAGGCTCCGGGGGCCTCCCGCCGTTCCCAGGGGGCCTCCGGCCCCAGAACTCTCCCTGGCAGCTATCCGTCAGTCGGCCCGTCCTGACCCATGAGACTTCCTAATGGGCGCCCAAATCCGACCGCCTCTGCCTGCCCCCACACTGGCTGGAGCCCTGGAAACACCCCACCCCGTCAGCCTCCTCCCAAAGCCCCCTGACTCCCAGGGGCCAGGAGCCGTTTTTCACATTTGAAGGAGTCCTTTCATTTTCTGCTTGCAGCCCCAGCCCTGTGCCCCCCTGGCCCGGGAATAAAATCCAGCCCCCCAGGCTCCCACCCCCTCCCAGCCTCAGCGCCCGCCCCCCCGGGTCCTGTGTTTCCTCTGGGTCCTGCAGTTGCTGCCTTCTTGGCTTGTGGGCTGACCACGCGGTGTGCACAGTGGTGAGCCAGGCCTGGCTGGCGCGGGGGGCTCAGGGAAATTTGGTTCCTCTCTGCTGGGACCCAGGGGCTGTGGGCCCAGAACCCTGACCTCTCCCCTCTGAGCTGCCCCAGTCCCGGCGGCCCTCACCTGGCTGCACCCCCAGTCCATTTCCATTGCCAAATCCTGGAGAGGAAAAGCAGGGCTGTGAGGCATGGATTGGGGGGCAGGGGGTGGGGGACCGGGGCCAAGATGGCGGGTTAGAGGCAAGCCCGGCAGGGCAGGGTCTCTGCTCACCTGGCTTCTGAGGTGTCACGCCCCCTCCCAAGCCTGAGGAGAGACCCCCCAACCCATACCCCAGCCCAGAAATCAGGTCTGTGCCCCCATCCCTGACCACCCCTAGCACCTTCCTCTCCTTCCTTTCTAGAACCCCAGTTTTCTCAGATGCCCAAGAAAGAGATGAGGAGCAGGTGAGGGAGGCTGGAGCTCCCCACCTATGCCCCCAGCCTCCCAGCCCCTACGAGCCACAGCCCCTGTGGGAAGAGGGAGGGCAGTGGCTGAGTGGGGGCCAGTGTGGGTCACACCTCCTGTGCCCCCCTCCGCCCCCACACGTTCCCTCAGCGAGCACACCCACACCCAGAGCATGCTCTGGAGGGCCCCCCAGGCTGGAGAGCCTCTCAAGCATCAGGGACAGCAGCAGCAGGCCAGGGAGGGGACAGGGTGCCGGCACCGGCAAAGCAGCAGAGATGGGGAGAGACGGGGAGAGGGTGGGCCCTCTCCTCCCCTGGCTTCTGAGCTTTCATAAACTCTCCCAGGCCTGGGGAGAGGCAGAGCGAGGTCATCCTTGACCTCCAACCCCCTAAGAATGGCTGTAAAAGCTCCTGCCCCAGGCCCCTCACCTGGCAGGGCTCCTGGCCCTGGGAAGGACGCGGTTCCCAGGCCATTTCTGCTCCCAAATCCTAGGGTACCATAAGGTGGGGACCATAAGCCATGGTGTGGGCAGGTTCGAGGGGTTGGGATAGAGATGGGGGGAGATAAAGCCAAGATGGAGAGGGGCTCTCCATTCATCTGGCTTCACGTCCCCTCCTAGGCCTGGTGAGGGACAGAGAGGCTGAGCCCCTGCCCTTCTCCAGAACCAACTCCCTTTCCCTCCTGCTTCTGGGATCCCAGCTCTCCCCTTCCCCTCTGCCTCCCTGCGTCCTGCCCCAGGTGTCCTCACCTGGCTGGGCTCCTGCCCCTGGGAAGGCCCCGGCTCCCAGGCCACCCCCATATCCTAGGGAGGCAGAGGGAAGGATGGGGGCAGGGTCTGAGGCTTCCAAGGGGATGCACAGAGGGTGAGACGTGGATGGGGTCAGGGATGGGGGGGACTCACCTGGCTTCTGGGGTTTTACACCCCCTCCAAAGCCTGGGGAGAGATGGGGAGATGAGGGGACCCCAGGGCCTGGCCCCCTCCCTTGGGCTCCCTGCTCCCCAGCCACTTTGAGCTGGGGGGCCTGAGGGGTGAGAGGGGGATGAGAGGTGAGGGGGGTCCCAGCTGAGGGGGGTGAGACAGAAGTGCCATTATCTTCCCTCCAAGACCCAAATCAGACATCCTATTCTCTCCCTCCTACCTCCAAGGAGTCCCCAGTTCTGCCCGTTGCCCCCCAGGCCTGGAGAGCCTGGGAGAGGGCATCTCGGGTGCTGACCCAGCCAGCTGGCCCCCCCGAACCAGCCCTGGGCTCAGGAGCCACCACTCCCCTGCCACACCCCTGTCCTTCTCCAGAACCAACTCTCTCCCCTCCTATATCTGGGACCCCCACTCTGACCCTCCCCTCTGCCTCCCTGAGTCCCACCCCAGGTGTCCTCACCTGGCTGGGCCGCGGCACCTCGGAAGGCCCCTGCTCCCAGCCCATTCCCATTTCCTATTCCTGGGGAGACAAGGCAGCAGGAAGTAAGGGGAGGAGGCGGGACTCACGGGGAAGGGGGAGAGGGAAACACGGACACAGAGGTGGGAGGAGAGAAGGGAAGACAGCGTCGGGTGGGGCTCACCTGGCTTCTGGGGCTTCACACCCCCTCCAATGCCTGAGAAAGAGAGGCAGCAGTTGAAGGTCCCAGGGCACCCCTAGAATCCTGGCCCCAGCTCCCCCAGGCCCACCTCTACCTGCTCCGTAGCCGTTCTGAGCTGAGGGGCCTGTGGGGAGGAGGAGGCATGAGCTGAGGAGGTTTGGGGTCCCAGCTGAGGTGGGGGTAGCAGTAACCCTTTCTGGAAGGCTCCCCCCCCCATCATTCCTGATCCTGCCCCTCAGAGACTCGGAAGGGAGACCAAGAGACAGCCCCAGAGGCAGATACCCCCACCCCAGGTCCCACAGACCCTGCTCCTCTCACCTAGTCTGGGGGCACAGATGGAGGTGCGGGTGAGAGAAAGGTGGGGAGGTAGAGAGAGTGGGGGCTGGGTCAGGGCCCACCTGGCTTCTGAGGTGTCCCGCCCCCTCCAAAGCCTGGGGGGGAGATGGGGGAGTGGATGAGGGATCTGGGATCCCTCTCTCAGGGTCTCCCCAGAACCCCAGCTTGCCTTCCTTGCCCACAGCCATTCTGTGCTGAGGCCTGTGGGGGCTCAGCTCAGGCCTACCTGGCCCAACAGGTGTGCACACTCCTGAGGCTCGACCCCTCAACCCCCCAGACCCCCTCTTCTGTGCGCAGGGAATGCCCGCCTCCAGGTCTCTCCTTGTTCCTTCTTTCCCCTCCCCAGCCCTGCTCCCAGAGGCCCGAGGACTCGCAGGTGAGCCAGGATTGCCCCCCAGGAGCTGAGCTGGTGGGCTGCGGTGGGGAACAAGCAGAGATGGAGTTTGGGGCTGTACACCAGAACACGGCTTTGAAAGATGCTGGGGGTGGGGGAGGGAGCGGCCCAGGCAGCAGGTGGGACTTGGGCAGGAGAAAGGGTCTCGGGTGGGCATTTCCTCCTGGGAGCTCAGCACTGTTCCAGGGGGGCTTCCGACACGGCTGCCCCCTCTCCCCACTCTCCTGCCGCTGCTCTGCTGAAGACCACCAAAGCTCGTGTGCCCCCAGCACCCTCCCTGCCCCGCGTGCCCTTACCTGCTCCCAGGCCACTGGGGGGTTCATAACCTGTGGGGAAAGTGAGAAGCTGAGCCTGGGGGTCAGTAGGGGCCAGGAACTGGGGGGTCCCCCTCATGTGGAGGACTCGGAGCTGCCCCACCCTGCCCACGGCTCACCCGGCTTTACCTGATCTGTAGCCATTCGGGCTCCCCAAGCCTGTGGGGTGGGAGAGAAGGGAGGTGACTCCTGAGGGGGCCAAGAAGCCCAAGTCTGAGGCACCTCCCCTCTGGGCCTCAGTTTCCCCACTGGTAACAGTGAGAGGAGGCCTGGAGACTGGGGGTTCCCTGGGCACAGAAGGGGGTGTCTGGAGGTTGGGGGGCCGTGCCCCACTTAACTGCATCCTCAGGAGCACGCACACCTCTCCCCTCCATTCCTGGGTCCCAGGGTCTTTGAACCCAGCGCCCCCTCCTCCCTGTCTGGCCCCGCCCAGTGTTTCTCTCCTGTGGCTCAGGCGCCTCAGGTCTCAGGGGGCACCCAACTCCCACCTGCGCACCCCTCAGGTCTCAGGAGTAAGGACCCGCTTGCCCTCCCACCTCCCGGCCCACCTCCAGGCCCCACCTCTGTCTCCCAGCCAGGAAGAACCCCCTCCCAGACCCCGCTCCAGCAACCCTCAGCATCCCCGTTCTCCTGGCTGCAGGCGGAGGTCCTCCCCCTTCCAACTGTTCTGGGGCCGCAGGTGTCTGCTCCCCACACATGAGCAACCAACAGGACTGCCGGGGAGCCAGGGAGGGGCCCCGGGTTCTCCTGGGGCCCACACCTGGAGCTCTCCCTGAGGGCTGCCAGCCCCCTGCCCCCAGGCAGCAGGGACCAGGCCCCTTCCCTGCCCCAGCACGCAGAGGGGCCACCTACCTTTCCCCAGGCCAGGAGGCAGCGGGGGAAGCCCTGGGGGAAGAAGAGGGCTGCTGACTCCAGAAGCCCCAGACCCCTGAAACCGCCCGCCCGACGCTCCTCCCACCCAGCCCTGCGCCCCCTTCCCGCCCCGCGCACCGCCTTGCAGGCTTTCCGAGGTCAGGCAGAGCAGGAGAAGGGCTGCGGGGAAGGGCCAGGGGCTCATGACGAGGGCTGAGTGGGGCGGCCCAGCCCCCTGTGGCCCTTTAAGCACCCCTGCTGGGTGGGGCCCCCACCCTGGCCCCCCCGACTGCGAGGGCGAGGCCCAGACCCCCAGCCCCGGCTCTCATCTATCATGGGTGCTGACAGCCAGGCAGGCCTCCTGCCGGGCCCCCCGGCTCCCAGGCACCCCCAGCAGCGGCCAGGGGCAGGCCCTACCCAAACACAGCTGGGGAGAAGCCGGGGCCAGAAGTGGGCGGGAGGGCTGGTGGGGAGACAGTTACTGTGTTACACAGGCAGAGAAGGGTGCAGAGGAGAGGGTTACAGAGCAGGGTGGCAGCAGCCACAGTGTATCAAAGCCTGTCTGACAGGCAGGGGAATCCAGCCTCAAGGAGAACCAGGCTCTTCCCATGAGTCCTGGAAACCCCACGGACCACCCTGGGAGACAGGCCCCTTGTCCCCAGCTGAGACTGACCTTGGGTGGCACACACGGACCTTGCGGGCTCAGCCGGGCCCAGCCCCTGCAGGAGGCCCTCCTGGCCAGCCCTCTCTCCTGCCTCAGCTCCAGCAGCACTGATGCTAACTTGGGGGGCAGAGTCTGGGGGTGCATCTCCTTGCTTTGCTCAGGATGGGATGAAGGGCAGTATTGCAGGGGCTGATTGAGGATGGGGGCCCAGGGGCCTGTGAACAGCTCCCCACTCTGGGAGGGGGAGGCCGCTGAGGCTGGGAGCCAGGACCAGGCGCCAGGGCCTCGGGGGAGGCTGATGGGGGTGGGCAGGAAAGGCAGGCCTGAAAGCGGGAGTCTGGATGCTGGCCACCACCTCCTCGAGTCTGTGGACCCCACCGAGCTGGCTGGGAACGGCTGTGACTCAGCCCCCAGCCCCAGGGCCCCATTCCAGAAGGCCCCACACCCTGTCTGCTGGCCTGTGCCTTGCCCAGCCCCTGGCACCTCTGGCGGCGGAGTCCGGCCGGCCCTGCCAGGCAGCCGGGCAAAGAGGGGGCCTGGAGAGGGGCTCAGCAAGGAGGGGGCAGCCGGGGCTTCTCCCTGCAGGGCCTCGGAGCCCACCACACCCTCGGCGCCAGGCCAGCCGCCAGTCCACCTCTGGGCTCCCACCGGGTCCATCCTCACACGTAAGACCCGGCACGGCAGGGGGCCTGCACCTCCATCTCTCTCCCTCTCCCCAGCCCGTGTCCACTCCCTTGCACACGCACCACTATGTCTGTGGCGCCCACCACCACACACACACCCACCTTTGCACAAGGCCCCTCTGCTCCCGCCAGGCCCCCGCATGTCCGCCTCCGGCCTGGGCAGCCACTCTGACCCTGAGTCCTTGAGGCTGGACCTTCATCGGCTGCTAGGAGAAGCTTGGGGGTGGCCTCTGGCCCCCAACACCCGGCGAGAGCCCGGGGCTGCTGGGCGGCCTATTCAGACTCCCCGGGGAGGGTTTCCCGCCAGGCTCCCTGCCCCGCCCTCGGCACGGCCCCGGCGAGCGGGTGGTTGAAAGGCAAGCAGGCTGGGAGCCGGGCTGCCGCCGGCTGACTGGGGTCCTCGGAGGGACTGCAACCGTCCTAAGCCCGTTTGTGCACCTCTAAACTGAGGATAGCCCCTCCATGTCAGGGTTGGGGGGAGCAGCTGCTTCTGACCCTCATCTTACAAATGGGGAAACAGAAGCACAGAAAGGGGAGGTGGCTCTAGACTGTGCAACTGGTAAGCAGTGGACTTGCCCCAGGCTGTCTGTGGGACCCCAGCGTCCACGTTCTTCCACCAGTCTGCAGCAGGCCCAGCTGCCCCCGGACACCATGGGCCTCCCTGCCTGCCCACACTGGTCTGGGCCCAGGGTGTCTGCTTCAGACCTGGGGTAGGCAAGGGCCCCCTACACAGACCCAGACCCAGACCCACACAGCTCAGCCTGCAGGGCGCCATGGAAGCTTGGCCCAGGGGAGGTACAGGCTGGGTGCCTGCTTGGCCACTGCCGGGAATGCTGGTGCCCGTTGCCACCGCCTGGCTGCCTGGCACGGGCCTGTGGGAAATGCCAGCCAGCCTGGGGCTGCAGGCCAGCGTGGTGGCCACTCAGGACCAGGGCTGGGTCCAGCCTGGCACCCAGGCCGGCAGGGCCACGCCTCCCATCCCTGGCACAGCTAGCGCACAGGGCTGGCCTGTGTGCGCATGGGCTTCTGGGGGGCCGGGGGAGCCCCTGATGGAGCCCTGGCCCAGATTGCCCTTTGCTCCCAGGCACCCTGGCCTGAGACAGACCGAAACGACCCCGCCTCTGAATGGAGCATCAGCTTTGAGGGCCAGGCTGGGAGCCAAGGGAAGGCGAGAGCTGGGGTGCTGGAAATGCAAGACGGAGGCCCTGGTGTGTGCTGCCTAAAATGGCACAGCCTGTGTCAAGGGCAGAGATTCCCAGCCAGCTGCTCCAGGCAGGCAGCACCTGCGAGGGTGTGAATTCAGGGAGGACAGCTGGAAGGGGTGGCCAGGCGCCTGCAGCCCAGACACCTTCTGACCTCGTGCTGTGCTGAGGACCCCCTCGCCGCCGGCTCCTGACTCTGCTTCCTTCCGGATGGGCAGCTCCCCTACCTCGACCACCCCTGGGACACCTTCCCAGGTTCTTCACGGCCTGTGCAGAGCCCACCTCCATTAACTCCCTCTCCCCACCCACCTGCCAATTTATTAAAACCCTGTGCACTGGGAGTGGATGTGGCTCAAGTGGTTGAGCACCTGCTTCCCACATGGGAGGACCCGGGTTTGGTTCCTGGTGCCTCCTAAAAAACAAACAGAAATAACAAAAAAACCTTATGCACTGGAGAAGTTGGCATCGATATAGGAGTGTGTGCCTAAGGCACTGCAGTATGTTAATCCAAGTCCCCGTGGGTGTGGTCCCATGGTAAAGAGGGCCTCTGAAGGGGTTACTTTTAGTTAAGGTCTGGCCTTAACTGAAGCAGGGGTCTTAGTCCCTGATACCGGAGGCCCTATAAAGAGAACCCAGAAGGCCCAGAAGACAGAAAGGAGAGGACACCGCCAGGTGATGGCAGGCAGAGACGCGAGTCAAGAAGCCCCAAGGACTGCTGGCAGCAGCGCCAGAATGCCACGGCCTCAGGGAGAGGGCCAGCCTTCCCGGCTCGCTCCTGAGACGGGACTTCCCCTGGCCTCAGACCCGTGAGCCAACAAATGCTTGTTGGTTGAGCCAAGCCATTGTGTGGCCTTTGTCACAGTAGCCTGGCAAACTAAGGCAGACACAGATGATATCGATAAAGCAGGAGCCCAAGTCAAGAAGGGTCTTCGCCAGCCGCCTGAGAAGGTCCCCAGCACAGTCCCCTCTCCTGGTGGGCAGACACGTTCCCACTCGTGGTGGTCATTCCCTTGTCTTTCTTAAGTCACGCCCTTCCTGTTTTGTGGCTCCCTCTCTCACCTGGGGTCTAAGAAGCTTCCTGGAGAGGCTTCCCTGGTGAGTGCAGATTCCTGGGGAGAGTCTGGGCAGGTTCCGGGGAGGGAGCTCCTCGGCGCTGTTCCGGTGGTGGGACACACGGGGGCGCCCGCGGCCCTCGCCGGCTCCCTTGCTGGCTGGACCTGGGAATCCAGGACCTGGGAATCCAGGGTCTGGGCTGGGGCTGGAGCTCCAGGCAAGGGCCTCCTTGTTCAGGAACCCTCTGAGCCCGGGCCTCTGTCCCTGTGGCTCCCGGACGGTGGAGGGATCCTGGCCCGGTTCCTCTAGTGGCCTCCTCGTGGCCCAGACAGCTGCTTTGAAAGCGATAAATAACGGGGTGTTACTGTTATTGTTATTAAACGAGTAGGCCCCTACTGTGTGCTAGGCCCTGTGCTAAGCATCTCATGTGCATCCTCTGTTAGGAAGTAGGTACTATTAATATCTCCGTTTTACAAACGTGGAAACTGAGGCTCTGAGGCATAAAGCAACTTGCCCAAGATGGCACAGCTACTAGTGGCAGAGCAAGGACTGAAGCCCAAACGACCACGTGCCTGCCCTGCTATCTGTACCTAACTTCAAATCCTAGTCCTGCCCCCTGCAGTGAAACGTCCACTGGAAGCATGCTTTTGAGTTTAAAATATATAGTTTTGTGAATATACCATTGTCAATCAGACTTTTAAGAGTGGGCATTGGAAGGGGGCTTGAGTCCAGGACTCCTGGAGATGGGGCTGGCAGAAGCGGCTCTAGGCAGTTGGAGAGGGGCCTGGCGACCGGCTCCCCAGACCCCTGGGGACGCCCCTGGGGTCTTTAACTAGGAGTCAGCCTGAGTCATAGGGGCCTTGGCTGCCAGAGATGCTAATATGCTGAGGGAAGGGCTGCGGCCCCCAGAGAGGCCCTGGGCCTTGGACCTAACCCAGGATGCTGGTGGGGCCCTCCCCCAGAGCTGGCCCATGCCTAGGGCAGTGTGAGCTGGGGGTGCAGGTGCCAGAATGGGCTGGGAGCCCTGCAGTCCACTACCTTTCAGAGACTGGGGGTGGGGTGTGCAGCTGAGCTGAGAGACGAAAGAACTGCCTTCGGAAGGCAGGGTGCCAGGGAGGCAGACCCCCATCCCAGGCTGCCTGGGGAAGCCACTTACCCTCTCTGGGCCTCCATTTCCTCAACTACAAAATGGGGATGAAGGTAAGCCCACTGCGTCGTGGGGGGTTAATTGGGATACTGGTGAGGCCCAGGAGCGAGAATTCTAATTGTTGACAAATATGCAGCAAGTCCTCCCCTGGTCCTGGCCGCCTGGAGAGTAAACCCCGAACAGGCTAGAATTTCAGAGAGAGGTAAGCGCCAAGGCAAAGAAGGCAGAGAGGAGACGCGGGTGGGGCAGGGGCGTCTTAGGGAGGGTGGTCGGGCAGCCGCCCCCACCCCTCCCCATGAACGGGTGGAAGTCCCCTCGGTGAAAGCAGGAGCCACCCCACCCCCACGGTGCCTGCAGGAGCCCGCGCTGGGCCCCTGCCAAGCCCTCTCAGGGGATCATCCCATCTGGGCGTCCAGCTCCGTTCTGACCCTGACCCGAGAGGGGACTAATCCGAAGCTCCCCCAAGGTCGTCGGCCAGGGAGGGGCCGGGGGGGGATTTGGGGCTGAACCCGGTCTCAACCCGGAGAAGGGGAAGGGCAGCCTCGCAGGGCTGAGGCCGAGGCAGGGAGGCTGCGCGCAGGCGAGGCCGGCCCGGGGGCTCCTCTGCCGCAGTCCCGGGGGCCTCCCGGGAGGAGGCGCGAGCCCGGGGGTGGGGCGTGCCCGGCCGGGGTCTCCGGAGGCGCAGGGGCTTCCTGTCCCGCCCCTTTTACAGACACGGAGGCTGAGCCAGGACCCGGGCCGGGGGGCGGGAACCCGGCAGCAGAGCCCCAGGGCGGCTCGGACCCCGCGCCGCGCCCCGACCCCACCGCGTGACCGCGTAGCCGCCCCCGCCCCGGGCCCGCGCCGGGACGCCCTGCGCTTGCGCAGTGAGAGCGCTGGCCCACGGAGCGAGGCCGGCGACGCGCACGCCCCGACGTGGGGGGCGGGGCCGCAGCAGACCGAGCGCCTCTGATAGGCTGAGTCAGGGCAGGGGCGGGGTAAGAGGCGTTTCTGGGCGGGGCCTCGAGGCCGGTTTGGAATTTTTGGCGCGAGCCGGTTCCCCGCGCGTTCCCGGGCCGTTCCCCTCCCGAGAGTCCTGCGCGCCGGCGTCGGGGGCGGTCGACGGCAGACCCCGGCCCGCCCCGCCGCCCCCAGGGCTCCCGCGGCCTCCGCCCGACCCGGAATCGGGGACCT
>JAQZBX010036828.1:0-24031 GCA_029593785.1 Cabassous unicinctus
ACCTTTAAAAATACATATATATATATATATATATATATATAAAATTTCATTTATGTAAACAAATGCACATATATGCTTATGTATTTATATATCATTTTACAAATATTTTATGTATTGTGAAAAATTTGATTTTTACCCACAATAAAAATAAATAAATTAATTAATTAATATCCATCCTTGCACAGCAATCCTGTGAAATGGAAACCATACTGAGAAATAAATTGCTGATAAAGTCTTTGGACATGGTTATTTCAATAGTAAATTCACATCTTAATAATATGGGTTCATCTGTTTAAAACTATTCCAAAACCAGTTTAACTGTGGAATTCTCACTGATAACGTTCTAAGTAAAATAGCTGACCAAGTAAAAAATATTAACAGAGTAAGGGGTTTTATTGTTCCTTTGGTATCCTTTTTATTAGATTGGAAATTTTAAAGAAAGACAGGTCTAGTGTTAAATCAAAACAATTCATAGATTCTTATTTGGCTGTCTCTGTTATAGAAATTCCTCCATGGGTTTCTTACATCCATTAATAAAATAATACAGTTATTTATTTCATTAAAATGTATACCAAATCTCCATAACTGGCTTTCCCATCCTCAGAAATCCCAATAAACAAAATATCTGCCAAGTACTAAAAGCATTTTAAAGTGGTTTGCCATTAATACTATCACCCTTATCACCAATGAACCAGCTGATATACCTAAATAATAAATGAGGGAGAAGAGAAAGGTCTTTCTTTCAGTAGAATGCCCATCATCTAATAGAGAGACATGATTGAGTTTGAAAATCATACTTTGCAAACATTATGGTAATAATTGTCTCCAACAAGAATTATCAATTCATGCTAAATCTACTGTGTAAAATTTAAGAAGTATCAAGATATTCATATAATCTCAAATACATCCCTGCAAAATACTCATTACAAAAAGGAAAAGATAACTCTATGAAGACACCTGGTAGTCTACAACTTGTCCCAAGGATCATGTTGCTATTACCAGTAATAGGACAATTGGACACTATGCAATCCCTGGCTCACCAATATGATATACAGGGAGAACATAGTATCCCTTCAGTGGTATTCTCACCTAAAATACATACCTATGTCCAATCTCATGGAAACATTAGAGAAACCCTTACTGAGCAATATCCCTCACAAATGTTTCTTAAAATCAAGGAAAGACATACACTGTTCTTTATTGAAGGATTTTAAAGAGCACTGAGAGACACAGGCACACAGAGCCCTACTCAGCTGTCACCCACCCCCCCAAGCCAGGGATGTGAAAGTGTAGCCAGGACCAGCAGATATGTGATAACAGACTCTGGCCTGAAAGGTGGAGAACAAAACTAAGTTTGAGGGGAAACCAAGGAAGGGAGGCATCTTGGAGATCAGACCAGGAACCAAGGTCAGTTTAAGCAAAGCTTTTAATGAGAGAGATCCTAGCAGGTGGGATGAGTCTGTACAGAGTACAGCCCTGAGGGAGGGAAAGAAGGGGATTTTTATAGCTCACTCTGGGGCTACACTACAAAAGGCTAGGTTGTGATGATTCATTCTAGCCTTGTAGTTTCAGGGTCAGGGATGTGATAACTCATCTCAGCTTTGTAGTTCCACCTGCATCCTAGGTGTTATCATCCCAGACTCTTTATTTCTTTTTACTGGGGAAAAGGATGATGATCTGTCTTCCATAGCTACTTCCTGATGACTGGGGCATAGAGCTGTCCTTAACTGTTGTCTTATGCCAGGGGTTGTTAGTGGTGAACTTGCTGTATGAGAAACATGTCACTGATGGCCTGATTGCTCATAGCATGAATGGTTCTGTGGATAAAACTTGTTAGGAGTCATGCAAGGCAAGGCCTGAAGAGAAGGATTAATAAGATTTATATGAGGGGGTTAGGAGGGATGAGAGTGGCATGAAGTGGAGAAGAGAAGTAAGAAAAGAGGGCTCCAAGCCAGGAGGTGTTGCTTAGCATGATTTCTCTGGCTTATTTGATGATGTCTATATTTTCTTTTAGGACTTTTAAGTTTTTGACAACCTGCCTGGAGGTTTTTATATAGAAAC
Source organism: Cabassous unicinctus (assembly GCA_029593785.1). Taxonomy (NCBI): domain Eukaryota; kingdom Metazoa; phylum Chordata; class Mammalia; order Cingulata; family Chlamyphoridae; genus Cabassous; species Cabassous unicinctus. Next base: position 2,062 of record JAQZBX010036828.1, read on the forward strand.
AGCAGGTTTCATTTAATAAGGCACAGGTTCCTCCTGTCTCAGCTGCTAGGATATCTAAGGCTCACCTATTTTGTAAGACAATACCAGCTAAGCTGTTAAGGGATATTTGTTGATTTCCTATTGCCTGTACTGTGGAGTTCCAGGTTTTTTGGAGTGAGATGGAGATGTTAAGAAATGCTCTTTTTAGTGGGGGAAAGCCTGCAAACCAAGAGGTTGGAAAATATAGAGTGTCCTACACCAGGATTTCTTAGAATGGGGTTGTCCTGAGCATGATACCCCCATTTTGCAGGGCCAAGTGCTCACTGGTTCCTTTTTTAGTTATTGTGGAGTTAAAGAGGCTTCTAGGAAAGAGCCTAGGTTTGGAATATGTCCCAAGATAGCCATATGAGTGGTGTTGAGGACGTTTGCATCAACGTAGAAATTTGTGAGGTCAATTAATAATGCCATCAAATTTGCTAAAGGATACATCTGGAGAAGTCAATTCATTTCAAGAGGCAATTAGGTCTCTTGAGGGCTGGGATGTCTGCAGCTGGAGGCAAGAGGTAAGGAAAGAGTGTTAATGGTGAGTATAAGACTCACCCAGCTGCAGTTCTCCCAGTTGCACTGATGTCTGAGCAGTTATTCCTGGTGGGTGACATGGCTTCCCACATTGTGAACCGAGATTAAAAGACTGGTCATTGCTCTCTAGGAAGAGCTCTTTTAGGCCATTAGTTTCATTCTTATCCACAAATGTTGAAAAGGCTGTGCTTGCTTCTTCTCCCTGCCTTCTCTCTGCTGTATTGCATTTCCCCTGAAAATTTAAGGCAATCTGTGGTACTCTTACACACACAATCTCATCACAGTTCATCTTTATAGTCAGATGTCCATCATTGATCTTCCACTGCATCTTTTCAAATACATGAAAAATTCTGACCCAACAATGTTTCTGATACATTTGCACTGCAGGAGGGTTTTTTGAAATCATGGGCAAAGTTCTCACTTATAACATGTATGATATTTTTAGGCCAGCATACCCAGGTTTGCTAAAAAGTAATTTTATTTCCAAGCCTGATATTTATACCTAATATTTATTAAGTGATTATTATGGACTACCCATTTTGCATGTAGAAACTTATTTTCTCTTAACAACAATCTTCTAGAGTAGGTATGTCTATTATCACCAATTTACAGACAGGGAAAATGAATCAAAGAAAGCTTGAGTAGCATATTTAAAATACTTTAATGTGGAGCCTGGATATGAACTTGGGCAATTTGACTCCAGAAACTGTGTGCTTAGAAGCTAGGCTGGACACAAATCTTCCAGGTATGCACATTTAAGTGCAGAGGAGAGATTCCCCATGACAGGCAGGAGTGGGAGGACAATGTTTCAGACTGCTAAGAGAGGCACCGAAGGGGGAAATGTCTCACTTAGACCTGAGGTTTTACACATAATTGTCCTTAGATCCCATGAGGGCATATTCTCCTCATCCCCCCAAAAGGAAGAATTCACACTGCTTTCTCACTTGGAGGCATTCAGTGCCCAGTTTAGCTGCTTATCTTTTTCTGTGCTTGGGTTTAAAGAAATTTTGGAGCATTTGTACTTTTTAACCAAAACAATTCCTACTACTTTGAGGCAGAGTCTATTCCTGACTGATGAGTATGGCGCAAATATGGCTGGGAAAAATCAGGATATTAGAGTCTTGATTCTAGGGAAAGGGACAGACTGAGGAAAGTAGAGGAGATTAAATTGAGAACTTGAAATGCTTGGTACACAGTGTTGGTGAGAATGTGAGTGCCTGAGGTCAGGGAGAGCTTTCTCAGAGAACCAGGCCACATAGACAGTAGACCCAGGTTGCCTCAGGCTGCCAGGAGAGACCCTTCCTTGATGTCAGCATATTGTATCCCCATGCTGTAGAGGGAACAATCTGTGAGAAGAGGGAGCTTGACCAGAATTTCCATTGTAATTTCTCTTGCTGCCCTACATTTCACAGAGAAGTACTCAGGTCAATAAAAAGGTGAGAGGTCTCTTATTCCATTTGTGGAGAATGCAATGAAAAATGTTTACAGAAAGAAGAGGAGAAAAAGGAGTTGCTATCATTAAACACAGTGGATAATGGGAAATCCAAGAATTTGAAAATTGGTAACTAGAAAATTACACTGAGAAGATGTCTTAGGAGAAATGGACAAAGATTCAATTTGTACATTAAAGAAGAAGAGGGTCAGATAGAGAAACAAACAGCACAGGACAAAAGCTAACAGAGGCAGCAGGCATTAGAAAAAGAAAGTGAGCAACTGCTACCTGATGAGCTCTAAATCAATACACTCTGAAGCTCAGGAGAGCATCAGAGAAAAGAACCCCAATATCCCAATAAGACAGAGCCTTTCCATACTTTCTCTAAAGTTTCCTTCTCTCTGAGATATGATGTCTCTGTCTGTTGAGGCCTCTGCCTCAATTACAAAAATATTTCTGTCACTTTGAGGTGGTGTAGGGGAGATGTGTCAGCTCCAGAAGATGGCCTCAGTGAGGGTCAAGGAGAACTCACTGGGCATTCAGAGGACTAACAGACCCATATGAGCTGCCCAACTCTCCAGCAATCAGGACAGCAAGAGGGTAGCACAAAAGCCCATGTCCCAGATTCCCCTGGAGTTGGGTGATTGGGGAGATTATACCATAAGTCCAAATCACATGTTCAGTTTCCACTTTCTATCCAACTTTACATGCTGCTTTCTCAGACTCCCCATTGTCAAGATTTCTCTGCACCTACCTGAGAATCTATAGGCTACAGGATTTGTCTCAGGCCCAAATCTCTTAGGAGCTGAATGTTCTTTATTGCCAAGGAGATTTCCCATAATGAGCAGCAGTAGGATGACAATACTCTCTGTAATGAGAAACACAAAGAGGAAAATGTCTCAAACCTTAGATATCAGTGTGTCTTTGAGAAATGTCTAGGACAAAAATATTATCCTTAGTCCCTAGATAGGGGTGAGCCTCTTGACCCTTTTCCTTGTTCCCCAGGCAAAAAGTGTCTCACACTCCAGTTTCACTCTGAAGCTCTCAGCATGTGGTTTTAGATAACCATTTTCTCTGTACTAGAACTCAGAGATTAATTTCCATGACTGCAAATGTTGTGTTTCCCATACTAAGCCCTTTTTTTAGAGTGTCAGATAGCTTTATGGAAAAGATTTCTGGGGAAAAGTTCGTTCAGGGTCTTTGGATATGGGGAAGGGAACAGGCAAGAAAGTACCTTGCACAGTCAGTATTAATGTTTGGGCATGAGTTGGAGGGGTGTGTATGCAGAGAACCAGTCATTTGTTTTGGTAAAGAAGATGGCAGTCCACAGGCTGTCAGGACAGACCTGTCTCAAGAGGCTAGCAGCTATGAGTCACTTTAATGGAGATGGGGCCTGTACTTGAGCAGAGGGAGCTGGGATGGACATTGTTATTAATTTTTACTTCCATTTCTGTTCTCCAACCTCAACTTACAGCTAATCCATGGGACAGGAACAGAAGATTCCTTCCTTTATGTTATGGCTTCTCAATCTCAGCACTATTGACATTTGAGACCAGATTATTCTTTTGCTATCTTCAATATTAGAGAATGTTTTTGGCAATCCTGGTAGCAGAACTTCAAATACCTATCCACATGACCATCCCCATCACCTGTAATAATAAAAATATCACAAGACATTGTGAAAATTTCTCTGGGACAAAATTGCTCTTGTTGATCACCGCTGATTTATGGAATTTGAGGGATGACACAAATTATGATAAAACACATAAAATAAAGAGATCAATGCCAGGGGCTAGGTATTTCTTATGTGTGTATGTTTTGTTAAAGTATAGATCAAAGGTGAAATCCATACTGCTTTTTAGAGACAGTGTTAGAGTCAAAGCCAAGGGATCTGTTTCCAAAACAGGAGAGAAAATAAAACCTATCCAAATCAGCTTCTAAGGGGCACCTTGTGAGCACTGGGATGACCAAAATTTTGATTGTATAATATGTCAACTTGGTGTGAAGAGTTAAATAAAAATATGTGATGGTCCACCACTTACTGTATGTGTGAGCTTAGGTAAGTTAGTAATACTCTTTGCCTCCAAGCTTAGGCACTATTTACTTGCTGGCTGTTATTATGTTTTCTATTACTTCTATTGATGTTTCCTGGGAAACATTCAAACTCATACCCTTAATCTTACCAATATGTTAAGACTGAAGATCCCTTATTTTGGCCATATGGATCAGCTGAAAATGTGTGAAGCTAGGCCATGCATGTACCATAAATAAACTGGTCCTAAAGAGAATGAGAGTATGAGAGAAGCAGAGGAAGAAACATAAAGACAGAGAGACTGAGACAGCAAGCCAATGGCAGGGAGAGGACACTGGTTAGTGGTATAAGATTAGGGCCTAATAACTACTTGGCATAGCCATAATAAATCTGAGATAATGAGAGTAATAGTGTCCAGTCCTACTTCTTCAATATGGCAAAGACATTCTACAATATCCCTTAATTTTAACATTCTCCAAAGTACACTGCATCTCACTCCATGATGCCTTGCACTGTCACAGGAGATTGCCTCACACATTGGGGAAATGACAAAGGATAAACCTTCTCATCCAAAGGATTTGCAGAGTAAGATAGACTCATCAACCTTTAGAGGACAGTAGGATTGGACAACACCACTTTCCTCCCCTTTTTTGACCAAAGGTTCAAACATAATCCCATTTCAACTGACCCCTGTGTGTTTGGGAGGTTCTGCCCCAGGAATGATTTTGACTCCCAGTTTTCTGACTGCCTCCAAACCTGCATATCAGTTTTTATGGTTAGGGGTTGAATCATATCCACCAAAAAATATATTCAACTTCTGGCTCAATGGTCATATTGACCATTTGTAAACAGGACCTTTGAAAATGTGATTATTAGTTAAAGTGTGGACTCATTTGTGAATGGAATCATGGAAGATCTTATTTAGGTGAGTCCCAATTGAATCAGGTTGTGCCTTAATCTATATTACTGTAGTCCTTAAAGGCAGAGGGAATTTGCACACTGTCCATCAGTAAAAGCCATAAGTCAGTGGAAATCAGAGGAGGAGACTCATGAAAGAGAGAGTGTGGCAGGTGAAAGTGGATTTCTGGAATGCAAGAGAATCTCAGAGTAACCAACTCTTGCCAATATCTTGATTTCAGACTTGTAGTGCCAAAAAACATAAGTCAGTAAATTACTGTTTGTGGTATATGTCCTATCAGCCTTGACAAGCTAAGACATTTTCTTTCTCACAACTCAAGAGTTCTCTTGATAAAGTAAACTTGGTGTCACTTACTTCATTTTTTTTGGTCTACAGGAGTGTTGGTGAAAGACCTTCCATAGATTTTTAAGTCTATTCTCTTCTAGATTTAAGTCCTTCAGCTGAGGAAGATTCTTGAAAGTAGAAGAAAAATTTTGACACCAGACATCAGTGTACTCAAAAGTTTTCAAACTTTAAAAGGGACATAAAGTGGCAAATATTTTTGGATATCATTGCTATTGTGAAAGGAAAGCCTAACTTCAGTTGCCACAGGCAGCATTAGTCTCAAGGTGAAATATCTCTGTTCCCCAATCTTTTCTTTCTAGAAGAAAATTCAGAATCAAGCTCAGGTCACAGTCCCTAGCTGTATTCAGGTTCTGGATTCCTCTTTCTAGCCATGTAAATTTTGGGGTGTATTCAAGGCTGGGAAAGGCTGGTAACTAGACCTTGGACTGGGGTAGACAGAGGATAAAGAGGCAGGTCAGATGCATTGCTAGGCAGTGCAGTGTGGTGGTTGGGAGAAGGATGGGACTCAAAGTTTTCCTGAGATCTGACAGGCAGAAATGTCTTCATTAGCTCCAGGACAGACTTCCTTGAAGCAGGCAGTGGAAACTGGACTATTGATGGGAACTATGTGAGCAGAGGGACTTATGAAGATGATTTTCCTACATTTTTTTCTAAGAATTTTATGGTTGAATCTTTTATATTTAGATCCTTGTACCACTTTAAGTTAATTTTTGTGTAAGTTTTAAGTTAGAGGTACTCTCTTTCTTTGGGATATGGATATCCAATTCTCCCAGCACCACTTTTGAAATAGTCTGTTCTTTCTCAGCTGGGTGGTCTTGACAACCTTGACAAAAGTCACATGAACAGAGATGTGAGGGTCCATTTTTGAGTTTCCTATTTGGTTCCATTGATCAATCTATCTATCTTTATTCCACTACCATGCTGTTTTTACCACCATAGCTAAGTAATGTGGTCTAATGTCAGGAAGTGAGAGTCCTCCAAATTTGTTCTTCTTTCTAAAGTATTTTTGGCTATTCATTGCCCCTTACCTTTTGAAAATAAATTTGATAATTTTCTTTTCCATTTCTGCCTAAAAGACTATTGGGGTAATGTTGATTCTGTAAATCATTTTTTTGTAGAATTGACATCTTAATGATATTAGTCCATGGACACAGAATGTCCTTCCATTTATTTATGTCTTCTTCACCTTCTTTTAGCCATGATTTGTAGTGTTCTAAATATGAGTCCTTCATTTTATTGCTTAAGTTTATTCCTAATTATTTGCTTCTTTTAGTTACTATTATATATTGATTTTTTTCTAATTTCCTCCTCAGTTGCTCATCAGTAGTGTATAGAAATGCTATTGATTTTTACATATTAATCTTGTATCCCACCACTTTGCTGAACTTGTGTATTAAAATAGTTTGGAAGTACCACAGGAAGATGAATATAAATCTGCTATATGATCCAGTAATCCTAGGAATATATTCTGAAGAACTGAAAGCAAGGATAAAAACTGACATATGCATAACAATGTTCATAGCATTATTCATACTTTCTAAAATAAGGAACCAGCCCAAATGTCCATCAACTAATGAATGGGTAAACAAATGTGGTATATACACAAAATTGCATACATATCAGCTGTAAATAAATGAATTCAGGATGCATATGACAACATGGATGATTCTAGAGGATATTATATTGGGTGAAATAAGTCAGTCCCTAAAGGACAAATATTATATGGTCTCTCTAATATGAACTAAATATGATGAGTAGACATACAGAGGTAAACTCTAGAACATAGTTTGCTAGGAAAGAGAGGGTGGGTTGAGAATGGGTGATGTTTAATATATATATAGCATTATTAATAAAGTTAATTGAAAATATGTGGAAATGGATAGAATTGAGAATAACATATTATCATGGTATAACACTGCTGATTTATAAATGAGATTGTGGGTGAAAGTGGTAGTATGTGGAAGTAAATGTAAAAAGAAAGGAAACTAGACAATAATCTAGAGTATGCATAGCACAGTGATTTCTGTTGAGGATAAAGAATTTGGTTACTAATATAAATATAGGAAAGCTCATCTTTTACAAAGTGCTAAGAATATGGAGATACATGGGAAAAATACATATATATGGATGATAGTTAACAGTAACATTGCAATATTTTGCAGAAATGGCAAGAAGATTTTATTTCAATACTAAGTAACAACAATAGTGGTGGATAAGGGAGTTTTCCTTTTGGAATAATGAAAAGCTTCTAAAATTGAATGAGTTGATGACAGCACAACTCTGTGATGAAAATGGCAGTCATTGGGTATACACATTTAATGGATTGTAGAAAGCATTGGATTTTATAACACAAGGAATCCAGTGGTAGATGATTGACAGTGGTTAAGAGGAAAAATATGAGAAAGTTTTCTTCTGAATGATAACAAATATATAAAACTAATATAAGGTAATAAACATTGTGTGGGTTGGGAGAAAATATACCAAAGGTAAGATATAGACTATAGTTAGTAATATTTTCACTATGCTCTTTCTGATAATGCACAACATTGAAAGTTGGTGGTGGTGAGCAGATGTATGGGAGCCTTGTATGATGATACTCATGTTTGTTTTGTAATTTCACAAATTTTACCAGATATTTATTTTTATGTATATTCATGTACAAATGATATACTTCAATAAATTTTTATTTAAGAATAAGATGATTATCAACTCTAGAATTTCCAATAATTTGTTAAGTACAAATATGTTCCTTTTTCGTCTTCACCAATGTGGCGTCCCTTTTTTTTTCATTCTCAGGAATTCATATTGGGCAGTAGGATTTAACCTTTAATGCTGAAAAAGAAGTGAACAGATTTCTTTCTTGATGCTGGAAAATATTCCTGAAACTCACTAAGTCTGTCAGTAAAAACAAATGATCTTACTTTAGTTTCTGTAGACAATTTAGTTCTTCCTTGGATTCATTAATAAATTTGCCATGTTATGCAGTAAGTTTTTATTCAAGTGAGGCTTTTTCTCAGAAACAGGAGAGAGATTGTCACAAGAGAAGCAGTAGCATGATGGCTAATATGTCTTTTGAGAAGACAAGTTAGAAAGACATGACTGTAAGCACCCCAAATGTAGTTAGTGAAAACAATTATAGCCCTGAAGCCATATGGTCCTCAGCATTTTGCCTGTGTACATTTTCATGGAGGGTCTCCACAGAAACTGTGACCTTCCCTGACTTAGCCTGACACATTATGATCCATTGAAGGGTTCAGCCATGGTCACATGGGCATTTCTCTATATTGCAATGATTATTTTCTTAAGGAGCCCATGTTCTTAGGATGCAGGCATGACGCCTTAATCAGGAGTGAATGACAAAAGTGGACCTGTGTCTGTTCAGAGGATATATGCTTCAAGATGATGATGTCTACTTCCTGAGATATCATACCAAAAGTAATGAGTCTCTGCCCTACAAAAGGATATTGAAGTATTTTCCCATGAACACTTTGAATTAGACCAAAATATGTTAAGAGAAAATTTTTATCCTCACATTTAACTTCTCTGTGAGAGTTGACAAATATCAGTAATGAGGAGGAATCCCTGAACATGAATCCTTCCCTGATGTGAGACCACTGCAGAGCAGAGCACAGGCGAGGAGTCCAAGAGATGCAGCAACCACATTTCCTAAAAGGAGACTATGACCAAGAAGGGCTTGTAGTTCTGGAGAATGACATTTTGCCTACTAAAGCATTTTGACAGGAGGTATTTCATGAGAATGTTAGCCACTTACTAGCTGTGTAAGCAGTGACTAGTTACTTAAACCTTCAGTGACTCAGTTTCTGCATTTATAAAAATTAATATCAATAGTATCTAGTCATGTTGGTGAGGATTAAATAAATGAATGTAAATAAAGTATATAGAAGATAGCTTGGCATTTGATAAGTACAGCATACTTGTTAGCAACTATATTACAGTAATTATGACAATGTTTGTAGGAGGAGAGAGACTCCAAAATGCCCACTACATAGTTTGTAAAGTCTTTGTTAAGAGGAAATGCTTCCAGAGAGAGAGAGTTTGGGTATGACTCCCTACTAGCCTCTCTGCTGTCCATTCTAAATCTGATAACCTATCTTCAGTTTCCACCCACCCCAATCTAGTCCAAATCTCAAGCTCCATCTCAACCCAAACAACATCTACACTCCACTGTGAAACCAGACACTGGGAAGTGGCCTGTTTCTCATACCCATTTTCTCCACACATTAACTGAATTCTGCAACGAATTCTCAGCTCACTGCAGTTGTAGACGGGCCTCCTTTGAGCTCTTGCACGGGGGGATTTCCTGAATAAGGGCAGACATGTTAGTCCCTTGCTCCAGATCTTCAAGAACCATTCATACTGATATATATAGGTCTTCCTTCATGACATTTAGCAGAACAAGGTGGGTATTTCTGCATTATCTTTCCCTCTCTTTCTTCCTTCAACCAAATCTATGTCAAGGAATTTTGTCATTTAATTTTTTACCAGATTAGGAAAATTTATTTCAAATTCTTTATATAGAAGCTTCCATTTATCAGAAAGAAAATTTTAATTTTTATTAAGATATGCTGTTCTCTGGTTGTTGTTAAGGGTAAAGTACTTTGCCCAAAGACAAAGGATGACTCCAATGACTCATGGATTGCAAAAGAAACAAAAGAAATGACTTTCCAGAATCAGACTTTCCCTTTCTTTGTGAGAAGGGTCACTCATATATGAGTCTATGGTGTCAGGGAAGGTTGTCAAATATTCCTAACCTAAATGAAGGGAAAGGGTTTCTACTTTATGGGCAAACATTAGGAATGTCAGTATAAGATGGACACATGGAGAGCCTGACACATAGAGAATGATGTTTGTGCATATGCAGATAATGTACATGGAGAAACAAGTGGAAAAAGTGTGAAAATGGAGCAGAAGAGAGAAAAGGGCTAAGAAATGACTAAGAAAGAGGTCAACACGACCTACTACTGGCAGAAACAAACATACTTAGAGTTACCAACTCTATTTTGTTCTATTTCCCTGTACTACTTCTCCAAACCCTCAAACTTACTTCTGTAAAATACCTGTAAGGCTGTTTGGTCCAAACTAAATCTATACTTCTGATCACTGGGTTCCTCATAATTGTTTCAGATTCTCAGAAGCAGATAGAAAGCTGGGCCTGGGTTTCATTTGGCCAGGCAAGAAGTCAATCTTTACTTCTTTCCCCATAAGACTTACCTCTATCAGAGTGAAACAAAATCCTTTACAGTCAAGCAAGACTTATTCAAGGTACACAGGCATGGCTTAATTCTTGGAGGAAAATCCATTAATGAAATATAATATGTTAATAGGTCAGGTTCCTGCTAACCAATGATTAAAAATAAGGGTGTGGAGTCTTTCTTTTTAGACTAATGAAATTGTTCTATAATTTTTTTAGGTGATGTATGTAAAATACTGTGATTATACTAAAAGCTATTGACTATGCACTTTAGATAGATTTTATGGTATGTGAACATATCTTAATAATATTGCCTAATAAATAAATAAATAATTTTGTAAGAATAACTGGAAATGGCAGCTATGTACAGCAGGGAAACAGAGAGATTGAGAGGTGAAAAAATTTCTTGTTTGTCTGTTTTCATTTATTATTATTGAAATAATGAAAATTATCTAATAATGATTGATGTGATTAATGCACAACTACATGATTATACCAAGTAACATTGATTGTACACTTTGTATGAATTGTATGTTTTATTACTATGTATGAATAAAATTTAAAAAAAAATTAAAAATACACATCAGCCAAAAGAAAATCAGACAAAAGTCATGAATTAAATATTTAATTCAAAGATTTTAAAATTGTCAATAAATACATGAAAATGTACTAAATGCCGAGTTGCCAGTTTGTTTGCTGGAAACACAAGAATACATTGTCTCACAATTTGGGAACCTAAAAGTCCAAAACCAAGGTACTACCAGGTCATGCTTTCTCTAAGAATCTATAGCATTGTGGTGACAGTTTTCCAGCAATTCATGGCATTTCTTGGTTCACAGAATGCATCTTTGCCTCCATCATATGGCAATCTCTCTTTCTCTTTCTCTGGATTCTCCTAACTTACTGCATCAGAATTTCCTGTTTATAAGGACTTCTGCCCTGTTGGATTAAGGCCCACCCTGATTCAGTTCAGTCTCTTCCCCAATAAGACCTTGGTAGAACCTATTTATAAATGAGTATACAGGCACTTGTATACCTATATAGGATTAGGACTTGAACATGATTACATAAGGGGCATGGTAAAATCTACAACATTAACCTATTACTAATAACTGAAATAAAACAAGATGCCATTCAATAAATATTCAGTAGCTAACATTTAGTGTTGATGAGCTTTGGGGCAGGGGGTGATAAAGAGTCTCACTCACCGTTAGCAAAACTGTAAATGGTTTTGATAGTTTGTCAGTAACTACAATTATTCAAATGGTAGTATAGATTGAGTTTTGCCCCCTCCCCCAATTTTTATTGGAGGCTTAATCTTCTGTGCATCAAATGTCACTTTATGTGGATATAGGGTCAATACAGGCAGAATTATGCAAGTTGAAAAGAATTTTTATGATAGAGGATTCAAGATAGTGTCATAGTAGCTCAGGCATAGCACAACTATGTTGCAAAATAGGGAAATAGGCATAGAATTAATCAGAAGGAACTCTTTGAAGAGCCATGCAGGCCAGGATTGTGCCACACGAATCATCCAGAAGGGACTGGGTATAGAGAAATGGAGACATCAAAGGGAAAACTGTGAATTGATAAGCCTATGACTGGGAATGCCAACTATCCATCAACACCTGAGTGAAACAGCCTAAGTAGAATCTGAGGTTGAGTGTCCAATGGAGAGGGGAAAGGATAGGTTCTTCCACAGGAAGAGGGAGGGTGTGGTGGAAGGCTGAGTGAAGTTTTCATTCAGCAAATATAACTACCATAATCCACTAGCTCAGATGAATTTGTGGATATTGAAGGATTCATCTCCATAGAAGTGTTTCCCAAGGAGCACCATTTGATGGGCAACTGAGGAAATGAAGGAAGACAGGCTGTTCTCTCCTGATCCATCCCAGGCACAATAGTTCTAGTTGGGTTGCATTAGCAGCTGCCTGCCCCAGTTTTGACTAAACAAGCAATTTTAAATTTTTAGAAAGCATTAACCTAAAAATCAAAGAAGAGCTGTGAAATAGAACCACTAAGCAAGAGAGAGACATTCATCAACAGAGTAGAATCACTGACATAAACAGATGCTTATGTATCAAAAAAGGTAAGAACTCATAAAATGAAACATGAAGATTTGGCCCAGTGAAAGGAAAAAGCCAAGAATATAGATGAGACTCAGGATATAAGACAACTAATAAATGATGTTTACTCAATCCTCCTTACTCAATTGAAGGTGATGAAGAAAAATATGACTAAAGAGACAAAGGATATTGACATGACACTGTGTGAGCATAAAGAAAAATTTGAAAGGCTGACAAAAGTAACAGAACTTATTGTAACTAAAGGCACAATGGATGAGCTTAAAAGTACATTAGAGGCATATAAAAGGAGATTTGAAATGTTAGAGTAATGAGTAAGTGAATTTGAAGACAGAATGTTTACATTGAATAGATAGGAGAAGAGACAAAAAAAAGAATGCAAGGAAATTGAACAAGGTCTCAGAGAACTGAATGGAAACATGAAGCATGTAAATATACATATTATGGTTGTCCCAGAATGAGAAGAGAATGAAAAAGGGAAAGAAAGAATTTTTGTGGATATCCTGACTGAAAATTTTCCAACCCATATGAAATACATGAATATCAATATTCAAGAAAAACCATATATCCAAAACAGAATAAATACTATTATACCTTCTGTGAGACATCTACTATTTAGATCATTAAAGGCCAAAGATAAAGAGAGGAGTTTAGGAGCAACATGAGAGAAGGAAAATATTACTTACAGGGAGCCTTAATAAGGCCAAGTGCCAAACTCTGTACAGAAACCATGGAGGTGAGAAGGCAGTGGTATGATATATTTAATGTACTGATTGAGAAAAACTTCCAGCCAAGAATTATATATCTGGCAAAACTATCCTTTAGAAATGAAGATGAGTTTAAAGTCTTTACAGACAAACAAAAAGTGAGAGAGGATGTGACCCATAGAATGAATCTCCAAGAGATATTAAAGGGTGTGTCACAGCCTGAAAGGAAAAGACAAGGGAGAAAGCCCTGGAGAAGAATGTAGAAATGAAAAATTTAAGTAAGAGGAATTTAAAGGTTTAAAAGGCAGACAATATTGAGATATGACAACAGAAAGTCAATGGAAAAATGGATGAAGTTCATAACACGTTTATAATAGTAACACTAAATGTTAATGGATTGTAATCTCCAATAAAAAGACAAAAACCGATAGAATGGGTACAAAGTGAACCATATATTTGTGGACTACAAGAGACTCAACTTAGATGAAAAACACAATCAGACTGAAAGTGAAAGTTTGGACAATGTTAATCCAGTCTAGCAGCAATCAAAATAGAGTGGATGTTCAATACTAATGTTGGATAAAATAGACTTTAAATGGAGAATTTTTATAAGAGATAAAGTAAGACACCATATATTAATAAAAGGGTCAATTCCCCAAGAAAAACCAACAATAACAAACATTATGCACTTAACGTAAGTGCCCAAAAAACATAAGACACACACTGGCAAAACTGAAGGGAGAAACAAACCTCCCTAACACAACAATTGGAAACATCAATACTCCATTCTCAGCATGAGAATGAATATCTGGACATAGGATAAATAAGGAAACTGAGACCTTGAATAATATGATAAATGAAGTAGATCTAATAGTTAAAGAGCATGACACCACAATACAGCAAGATATATATTCTTCTCTAGTGGTCATGGATCTTTCTCCAGATAGAGCATATGTTGGACATAAGGCAGAACTCAATGAAGTTAAAAACTTTGAAATTATACAAGATACTTTCTCTCACCATAATGGGATGAAGATGAAAATTAATAAAAGACAGAAATAGGGATATTTCACAAATATATGGAGATTAAACAGTTCTTTCTTTTATCATTTGAAAAACAAATTATTGAAGATTATAATTAATACATGAATATGCATAAACAATAACTGAATACTAAAAGTTGTAAATTTACAAAAGAAATATGCATAACATCATAAAGGGCTCACATACATCACTTCATCACAAACACCTTTCATTGCTATCAAACACTTGTATCAAATTATTAAAGAACATCTTCATATACTACTACTAATGATCGTTCATATCTTACATTTGTTTCCCCCAATCCATGCTTTACTTTTGTTCATAAGCCATATAATTTATCTAAAGGGTACAATCAATGGCATTTGGTATAATCACAGAGTTGCACATTTATCACTTCAATCAATATTAGACCATTTTCTTTACTCCAAAAAATAAAAACAAAAAAACCAAACTACTACAATACTAAATGTTGGTAGTACTACTTACAAATCTTGTGATGTTCTTTCACCATTTCTACTCATTTCCAAACATTCCAAACAAATTTTTACCAATTCTGCACAAGTTAAGTTTCAACTTTCCATTCTCTAACCATATTCTATTATCTGGTGATTTATATTCTAGCAATTAACTCCATGAGTTTCCTCATTATAGTTAGTTCATAATAACATAATCATACAATATTTGCCATTCTGTGCCTGGCTTGTTTTACTCAACATAATGTCCTCCAGTTTTACCCATATTGTCATATGCTTCATGACTTCATTTCTTCTTATGGCTGAATAATATTTCATCATATATATATACCAGTTTGTTTATCCCTTTATCGGTTGAAGGACACCCAGGTTTTTGCCATCCTTTGGTAATGTGAATAATATCACTATGAACATCTGTTTGCATTTCTTCAGGGTATATGCCTAGTAACAGCATTGCTAGGTCATGTAGTAGACTTATATCTAACTTCCTTAGGAACCACCAGACTTCCACAGTGTCTGCACCACTCAACTTTCTCAACAAAATGAATATGCATACATATCTCTCCATTCCTCTGCAACACTTGTCATTTTCTGTTTTGTTAATAGTGGCCATTTTAATAGGTGTGAAATGATATCTCATTGTAACTTTTACTTGCATTTTCCTAATAGCCAGGGTTGTTGGACATTTTTTTTCATGTGTTTTTTTCACCATTTGTCTTTCTTATTTAGAAAAATGTCTATTCACGCCTTTTGCCCATTTTTAATTGTGCATTTGTTTCTTTATTGTTGCATTGTAGGATCTCTTTTATCATGGATAGTAGACATTTATCAGATGTGTGATTTCCAAATGCTTTTTCACATTGTGTTGGTTGCCATTTAACCTCTTCACAAAGTTTTTTGAGGTGCAAAAGTTTATAATTTTGAGGAGGCCCCATTTATCTATCTTTTCTTTTGCTGGTGTGCTTTGGGTGAAATGGTTAAGAGACCCACACCTACTACAAATTCTTGCAGATGTTTTCCTACATTACCTTCTAGGAGTTTTATGGTCATGGTTTTATGTTTAGGTATTTGATATATTTTGAATAGATCCTGGTATAGGGTGCCTGGGATCCTCTTTCTTTTGATTCTGAATATACAGTTCTCCCAGTACTAGTTGGTGAATAGACTCTTCCATCCCAGAAATATGGACTTTGTAGGCTTATCAAAAATCACCAGAAAGGAGTGATAGTAATAAATATTTATGTACCTAGTTAGCATTCCACAAAACACATGAGACAAATTCTAGCAAAACTGAGAAAAATAGATGCCTATACAAAAATAGTTGGAGTCTTCAACATGTCACTCACATCAATAGATAGAATAAGCAGATGTAGTTCAACAAGGAAACAGAGAAGATGAACACTATGATAAACAAGGTGGATGTTGTGACACATGTATACAGAACAGTACACCCTAAATCAGAATTTTATACATTCTTCTCAGTGCTCAAGAGTCTTTCTTCAGCACAGACCAGTGTTATGCCACAACACAGCTCTCAATAAATGTAAGGAGATTAAAATTGTAAAAAGAACAATTTCTGATCATAATGTAATGAAGCTGGAAATCAATAATTGAAGGGAAAGTGGAAAATTTTGAAATATATGGAAGTTAAACAACACATTACTAAATAAAAAAGAAATTGCTAGAGAAATTAGTAGATATCCTGAGATGAATGATAATGATTCATCATTATCAGTATGATTAGAATTTCTCAAAGCTTTTGGGATAGATTGAAGGAAATATGGAGAGGGTAATTTATAGCACTAAATGCCTATATAAAAAAAAGAAGAGCTAAAATCAAAGCTATAACTGAACAACTGGAGAAACTAGAAAAGAACAGCACCAATCCCAAAGAAAATAGAAAGAAGTAACAGAGATTAGAGCAGAAACAAATGAAATGGAGAAGAAAAGAAGAATAGAGAAAATCAAGAAAAACAAAGGTTATTTCTTTGATAAAATTCCCCCAGGGAGAAGAAACCATCATCTTAAGAATGACTTTCTGACTGAAATCTAATAAAGCATGCCTGCAGGTTTACAGAACTCTAGGGGACCCATGACTCAAGTTTCCCTCCCAATGTCTCCTTCTGTGAATGCAAATGTTTATCTTTTGTCAGTTCCTTTGTATACTGGAAGCAGATAAATGGTTTTGTAAGTTTCAGAGTTCTACAGCCAGACAGGACTTTCCCCCAAGACAAACTGTATTTCTTTAAATTGATTGAGCTATGATTTTGTACTTAGCATTGTTACTGATTTAAGGTTTTTTTGAATATTGTAGTGTCTTTTTGGAATTCAGAGGGTGGAGTGTGGCAGTTTGGTATTGTTTATGAATTCCAAAAATAGATGTTGGATTGTGTTTGTAAACTGGTCTGTTACTCTGGGCATATTAGATTGTATCGGATTCAGAAGTTTCAGTTTTACTTTAATAAATCAAGATTAGGTCTTTCATTGGACCACATCATTAAGATGACTCAGGTTGAGTCTCCACCCTCGCCTCCTTTGTGGGCTATATAAATGGATGCTTAATCAGACAGCAGAAAAAATACCTGGGGAAAGAGAAAACAAAGTTTAGTTTTGGATGCTGGAGACCCAGGGAGAAAGATAAGCTGTTCACCTGATATTTTGTAGCTGAAGAGACCAGAGCCCTGGAGAGCTGAAATAGCCTGAAAAGAAATGAGCCTTGGGGAGAGAAATGAGCATCTTGCTAGCCTACAGCTGAGATCAGAAGAAGCTGGAACCATAAGACTTAGGAGGAAGGGAAAGGCTGAACACTTATAGAGACTGGCAGCCATCTAGCTCCAAAATGTGGCAACAGAATTTAGTGTGGGAAGCAACTTACTCCTCTTTATGGCATTGGGACTCAAAGTTTCTACCCCAATTAAATTCTCTTTTTAAAAGCCAACATATTTCTCGCATTTTGCATCAGTACCTCTTCGGCTAACTAATATAGCCTCACCACAATGGTCAACTGATTTTTGTAACATATACGTATATATATTTTAAAATACTTAGATTACATAAATGTTACACAAAAAATATAGGGATACCCATATGCCCCACTCCCCACACCTCCCACATCGCCCTACAAAAACAAAATCTTTCATTAGTGTGGCACATTCACTGCAATTGAAAAATACATCCGGGGCCATTGCCACTGGGCATGGACTATAGTTCACATTGAAGTTTACACTGTCTCTCACACAATTCTGCAGGTTATGGGAAGATATAAAATGGCCTATATCTGTTGTTGCAATGCCATTCAGCACAATTCCCAAGTCCCAAAGAAAGCCCCCATATTACACCTGTTTTCCCTCTCCCTGGCCCCAAAGCCTCCAGTGGCCACTGCCTCCATATCAATGTTGTAATTTCTTCCATTGCTAGAATCACAAGTCTATAGTAGAACACCAGTAAATCCACTCTAGTCCATAGTTCATTCCCTAATCTTGAGGATTCTGGAATGGTAATGTCCAACCAACCTCTAGTTGAGAGGGGACTTCAATCCCATACATCTGATGAATGGGACTCTCTTCCTTGCAGTTGTAGTCTCTCTTGTTTCCTTTGTATAGTTGTCAATTCTCACCTCCTTGTTAGTTGTTCTGGGTGAGTCCAATGAACTGGAGAGTAGTTGCTGCAACTCCACTGAGGCTCAGGGCCCAGCTGGCACATGGATATCCCAAAGATTCCAGTCTCTTGGATGTACAGCTACCAACTCCAGCACCAAATATAGGCTTAAATAGAAGGGACACATGAGCCATGTGTAGGGAAGCCATAACTGAGTCCAATTCTGTCACTGACAGGAGCACAAACTCCAAAGTACAGCCCACTGGAAAGGCACCAAATTCTGGAGCTATCTGCCCTGGCCATAGGACCTGGGTGTCTCCAGAACCCTCAGAAGCCCCACTATTTGGGGTAGTATTCATTTGGGCAGTCTATGAGACCCTGCTGAGATGTGCATAAGCGTGACCTCTGGGATGACCTCCTAACTCACTTTGAAGACCCTTAGCCACATAAACTAATTTTTCTTTACCTTTTCTCCCCTTTATTCAAGGTCTTTTTCCAGTTGCATTGTTAGTTGGTGCTTGGTAGTAATCCCTTGGTGACAGGGAGGCTCATCACCAGTCTTGTCCCACACTGGTGGGGGGGGGTAGTTCATTTATATCCCGAGTTGGGCTTTGAGAAAGACCACATTTGAACAACAAGGAGGCTCTCAGGAGGCAATTCTTAGGCACCACACAACACTAGGCTGTTTCAATTTCAAGAATAAAGGCTCACAAGCCTAGCTCTCCATTTCAAGGGCCCATCAATGGGCCATCGCCCTTCTCCAGTCATTGCCACTGCACTTGGAGGACTGTTGCTGCTCCATTAGAGAACATGGCAGAGCTCCCCAGGATGTGAATTCAATATTCTCTCAGTTATTGTGTGAATCCCCACCCAATGTGACAATATCCCATTAACATTTGAATACATTTGTATACTTATATGTATGCCCAAGTGAACTTCCTCCCATGTATCCCTCATCACTGACACCCAACACCAATGACCCTCTCCTGCACCAGTTGTAACCTTTCTGTGATCCAAAACTTCTTCAAAAATGAAGCCTCTAAAATAGCCAAATACAATTAATGGGTAAATGAAATAATAATGATAAGTTTGACTATAAGAAATAAAATATGAAAAAAATTTTAAAAACTAAAACTAAAATAAAATTAAGACTGGAACATTAAAAAGTAATGGAAAATATTTAAAAATTTTTATTGACATTTAGCCTTTCATTATTGTAATATCTGCTGTCCCTGTATGTAGTGTGACATTTTTTTCCATTTATTCCCCAGTGTCTTACTTTTTTTCATTTTGTTTTCAAAGAAGATTAAGTCACAGTAAAGTCACATGCAGAATACAGGGGACTCCCACATACGCAAAATCCTCCTGCTTTCCCCCCTTCTCATATTAATACCATTTTATATGTGGATGGTACCTTTGTTATAACTGATATCCAAATACTGAAACTTAGCTACTAACCATGGTCACTGGTTTACATTATGGTTTGCATTTTAGATCGCACACTTGTATAAATTTTGATGATATTTAACAGGAACTGTGTCCATCATTGCAAGATCATGTAGAACACTTCCACTGACCACTAAATAACCCCTTTCCCATCTATTCTATTCCTCTCTCTCCCTTACCTCATGGCCCATGGCAACCCCCTGGCTTCATTCCTTGGATGACAAGAATCATAGTTGCTTGCAATAACACTGAGGTCTTGACACACTGGTTTGTCTTCCCCTATTAGGAACCACCCATGCACTCAAGAGACTCCTGCCCTTCTGTTTGAGAACATATCAGTCCTCCCCAGGATGGGAGTCCAACTCCTTCCCACTCATATGTGGGTCTCCAACCACTGATACAATACATTATGACACAATGTCACTCACACACTCCCTAGAAGCCTGCCCCAGGTGCACCCTGTCCCAAATGTCTCCCCATTCAACACCCTAAACCAGTAACCCTTCCTTTGCATATTGCCATAAAAGCACTCCCAACTTGTACTTTCAATCACAAATCTGCCAATCCGCAGTGTTCACCTGGTCTCTTCCCCAACCTTTCCATCAGTTCAATGGACCTTCCAACCCACCCTCCCCAATCTACCTACTGTCAAACCTGCACTGCCCAACCCAATATTATCAGTACACTACTGTCATATCCTTTCAATGCCTAACTACACACTTTCACCTTATCATAGATAACATCCTTATGGGCTCAAAACTTCTTCTCCCTTTCTATTTCTGTAAACCTATCTTCCAGACAATAGCTCTCTTAGTCTGCTCAATTTGCTTAATTCATATCAGTGAGGACATGTAATATTTGTCCTTCAATGCCTGGCTTGCTTCACTCAACATAAGGTCCTCAAGGTTCATCCATGTTATCCCTTGTATTAGCACTGTATTCCATCTTACAGCTGAGTAGTATTCCATCATATGTACCACATTTTGTTTATCCATTCATATGTTCATGGGCATTTCAGTTGATTCCAACTTCTGGCAATAGTGATTAATGCCACTACAAACAATGGTGTGAATATATCTGTTCATGTCCTTGCTTTAAGTTCTTCTGGGTATATAATTAGCAGTGGAATTGCTGGACCATATTGCAGTTCTATAGATAGTTTTGAGGAACCACAAAACTGTCCACCATAATGGCTGAACAAATCTACATTCCCACCAGTAGTGAATGAGGGTTCCCATTATTCCACATCCTCTACAACATTTATAGTCCTCTATTTTTTTTAATGGCTACCAGTTTAATGGGTGTAAGATGGTATCTCACTGTAGTTTTGATTTGCATTTCCCTAATAGCTAGTGATGCTGAGCAGCTTTTCATGTGCATTTTAACAATTTGTATTTCTTTCTTAGAGAAGAGTCTTTTCAAGTCACTTGCCCATTTTTTAGATGATCGTGTTTTTTTTTGTTTGTTTGTTTGTTTTTTTGAGCTGTAGGATTTCTTTATATATGCTGGATATTAGGCTCCTTTCAGATATATGGTTGCCAAGTATTTTCTCCCATTGAGTATGCTGCCTTTTTTCTTTCTTGATAATCTCCTTTGAGGTGCAAAATGTTTAATTTTGAGGAGATCCCATTTATCTATTTTTTCTTTTGCTGCTCATGCTTTAGGTTGAAGTTCCTGAAGCCATTTCTATTACTAGGTCCTGTAGATGCTTCCCTACATTATCTTCCAAAATCTTTATGGTCTTGGCTCTTATATTTAGATATTTGATCTATTTTGAGTTGATTTTTATATAAGGTATGAGACAGTGTTCCCCTCTCTTTCTTTTGAATATGAATATCCAGTTCTCCAAGCCCCAATTGTTGAAGAGGCCATCCTCTCCCAGGTAAGTGGGCTTGGTGGCCTTGTCAAATATCAGATGACTATATATGCAAAGATCTGTATCAGAGCTCTCAATTTGGTTCCAAATTTGTGCCACCCTGCAGTTTTGACCATGGTAGATTTGTAGTATGTTTTAAAGTCAGGTAGTGTGATTCCTCCAATTTCATTTTTCTTTTTCAATATGTCTTTGGTTATTTGGGGCCTCTTGACCTTCCAAATAAATTTCATGTTTTGTTTTTCCAA
>JAQZBX010036829.1:0-24029 GCA_029593785.1 Cabassous unicinctus
CCGCTTCCTGCCTTGAGGTTGCTGCATCAGCCCACCGCACCGCTCAGGCCGGTGTGCCCTCACAAGGAGGCCTCGGTACGTGAACCCGGGCCTCCCATATGGTAAACGGGGGCTCTATCCACTGAGCCACACCCGCTTCCCTGAATAGGTTTTATTAACAGAGGTTTACTTTAACATAACATTTTTCTGAGTACATCTAGCTAAGAGATTCCATCAATTTGAAGCAATAAAAACTTACTAAGGAGGACCTATTAAGTGCCAGGCCCTGGACCAGGTGCTAGAAAAACAGAAATTCACCACTGTCTCTGTCCTCAGAGTGCTCACTATTCAGATAGAATTTCCCAAAATGTATTTTGGAAATACTAGTTAAGTGAGATTCCTTGTATTGCTTGCTTTATCTTAGAGATTTTCCTTGTATACATGTATATTATAGTTCTGAGAAGTCCTACAGTAAAGAAAGCTCTATGTAAATGTTTAATCTAGGATTTCTGAAATTCATTTCACACAGAAGCCATGTGTGTGTAAAATCTCTAACATTTTAAGAAACCTTTGGAACAGCATGGTCTGATGGAACTTTCTGTGATAATAGCAATGTTCTATATCTATGCTGTGCAATACAGGGTTCAGTATAAGGGTACAGTGCATTGCAAATCCGTATCTGGTTTAATTGTAACAAAGCACTGTGAGCAAATTTTACTAAGTATATAAAACATTAGTTAAATACAATTTCTATGCTACTGAGCACTTGAAATGTAGTTAGTATGACTGAGGAACTGATGTTTTTACTTTATTTAATTGTAATTAAATTTAAATAGCCACATGTGGCTAGTGACTTCACAATTGGACACGGAAGCTTTGGAGGATACTTTGGGAAATGGTGATCTAAGAATGAGCTTTAATTATCCATTCTACAAACATTATCAACAAGTTTGTGATGCTCACTGAGTAAGAGAGTCCTTGTCCGTAGGCGCTCCTCATTTTCCTAGTTTAGTGTGGGTGGCAGGCACTCTTACGTGTGGAGAGTGTGATGCTGGGTATAAGGGGATTTATTAGGAGCACATAGGAAAGATTGCAGCTTTGGGCGGGAGGTAGGGTTGGGAGTTGATCAGGGAAGGGATTTGGAGGAAGTGTAATAAGTCCTAGAGAAAGCATGAGATTTTATGTAATGACATTTACTACCTTGAAATATTTAGTATGAAAAATGTTTGTCTCTAGTTCTTGTCCAAACAAAAACCACTGTTCTTGACAGAAGCTGTAGGAGCAAAGTCACATCTCCTCACTCTTGCCCATTCTCCCACACACCAGCAGACAGTTAACCCTCCTTTATGGTGGACAGCGAGTAGCATGTAACTGTGAAACATGGCACCTTTGAATACCCCCAAAGGAGCTTCTCAGTGAGTGTATGCTGCTGATACCATTTGCAGTGAGTCTGACAGAAGCAGGACTGGAGACAGTGCCTAGTGTTACTACTTCTTTTTTAATGACTTGTGGAAGGCCTTTTGGAGGGGTTGAGGTTTCAGGAGAGCTGCAGCAACTTGAAGCCTCAGTGTTTGTTCTCCACTGTGGAGTGCTAGTTGTCTGAACACTACCTAAGTTAGTACTTTGTCTTTCTTCCTTCCCTCCAGATGGTGTCCTACTCCTCTGTCCTCACAGCTATCAGTAAGGTATGCCTGCAGCCACTCACGGGCTAGACGGGGGGAGAAGGACAAGATGTGGTAGTGGAGGGCAAGCCTCTACCTCCTTGACTGCCTTGGTCTTGTGACCTCTGCAGCTAGACAGGCAGCACATAATGCCTCCGCCTGGCATTGCTGACTTTCCCTTGGAGGGAGGGGCATCTTGGGAGTGGGGGGCTGGCAATTAGGAGCCAATTCCCAATGCTGAAAGGATACTGAGTCTGAAACGTGGCGGAAAGATGAGCTGAAATGTACCATCGGTCTCATATGTGAGACTCGGGGGCTGACGGGGGCATTTGGTAACATCTCTGCTGTTCTTTCCACAGTTTGATGACTTTTCCCGGGACCTGTGTGTCCAGGCTTTGCTGGATATCATGGACATGTTTTGTGACCGGCTGAGGTAATGGCCCGGGTGAGGGGGCTCATAACCACTCAGCATGGTCCCAGAGTAGAGGAGAAGCTCCCAGCACATAGACTGAGATCAGCTCTTTGCGTTCCCATGTTTCTTCTTCCCACCTGCCCTTCTGCACATCCCCATCCCCATCCGCATCCTTTTTACTTTTTCCTTTAGGGCAAAATGCCTCTTCTCTATTTGGAGTAGCTTATTTGAAATCTTGTCCAGTGGAAGCAGACTGGACTAGGTACCTTCCCCAGGACTTTTCTAGTTTTCCAACTATATTCCCCAGCAGGAGAGTGTCAGAGACTCAGGGATAATGGCCTGGGTCAGATATCAGCGTTTGGAGCAGAGATACATTTTGTATCCTTTCCTGGTAGCTGTCACGGGAAAGCAGAGGAGTGCATCGGGCTGTGCCGAGCCCTTCTCAGCGCCCTCCACTGGCTCCTGCGCTGCACTGCAGCCTCTGCAGAGCGGTTCCGGGAGGGACTGGAGGCTGGTACTCGAGGAGCGCCTGGTGAGAAGCAGCTTGTCCTGTGCCTGCAGCGCCTGGAGAAGACCCTTGGCAGCACCAAGAACCGGGCCTTGCTCCACATCGCCAAAGTAGAGGAGGCCTGTATGTTCCCCGATTCCCCTGAGCCCCATCTGCCACTGTTCCCATAGCCAGTTCTTTAATTGAGAGGGGAGAGGCAGGATGCCATCCCACTTTTTTCCAGGAGGATCTGAAATCATCCCACTTCCTTTTTTTTCTCCCCATAAGCATTGCATACATCCCAGGGACTTGGGCAGGGTGGCACCCGAGCCAATCAACCAACAGGTATTTACTGAGCATTATTGTATGCCCAGCACTGTGCCAGGTGTTGGGGTTGGCGGGAGGGGGGCCACCTAGGAAGCATGTGGCAGGGTTCCTGCCCTCAACAAGCATACATGCTAGTTGGGGAGCAAGACTAGTACGTGATATACATGGGAAAACATCTCTTTAAACACAGTAACTGTCTGCTTTCAGGCCTGTTGTACATATACCTCTTGAAAGTTCAGATCCTAAATATTGGAACCTTCCAGAGCCTGAGAACTGACAGGTCACCTGGTGGGAGGAAAGACCCCAGATTTCTGGAGATAGGGCCTGAAGGCTACAGTCTTTCGGGGGGCTGGGGACCACTAAAAGGTCTCTAGTTCTCCAGTATCTAGAAAATGCTAGAATGCAGCACACTCAGGTCTTCAGGGCCTGGTTGGAGGACTTGTTACAGGGTTTGTATATTTATGACTTCTCAAAAGATACTTTATTGCCTGCAAAAAGTCCAGAGCAATGGCCACTACTTGAAAATGGGTTATGCTGGCAGCTTCTGACTTATTTTGAGCACTTGATAATGTTTATTGGCTGAAAAATGAGTGGATGCTTAATTTAATTTTAGTGGGTCTCAGGTCTTATCTTTTTTATGTGTTTTTTCCCCTACGCTACATGGAGGTTAATGGGCTAGTTGGTGCCATTATTCATCATTTGCGCCTCTGGAGTTGTAACTAGGATAAGGGACTTGTAATTAAGTGCTAGATAATGTGGTGCCCACTGTGGATGAAGGCGTTTAGGAAACAGAGATCAGTAGGTTAGGCCAGTTGTGTGCGTCATAGATCAGTTGGGTCAGAGCTGCGGCTTGAACAGGGACTTGAAGGATGGGGGGATTTTGAGAGATGAAGATGAGTAGGAAAGGCATCTCAGAAGCAGGGAGGGCAGCAAGAGCAAAGGCTCGGACAAGGGAATGGGTAAATACGGGAAGGACAGTGGGAACCCAGCCTGACTAGAGGGGAGAGTGGCTGGCCACTCGCCAGCCTGGCTTTTTGGATTGGCCCATTCCTGAAGTGGCTTGTGGACACCCTCACTGTTCCAGCCACTGGCTCTCTCATCTTCCTCTGTCTCTCTCTTCCACTGCTTGTGCTGTGTTGTAGCTTGTCTCTAAAGTCAGCTGGGTGCATCCCCTGGAAATCAGGCTTTTGAGCATGGTTTCTAGGGGCTTTGGCCCTGGTGCTCGCTGCCCTTTTAGAACAAGTGCATGCTGCTCTTCAAGCCTCCATGTCATCCTCAGGGGAAGCCCCCCAGCGTGGTTTTGTGGGCCCACAGGGTGCCAAAGTTGAGTTTGGGGCCAGTCCCTACCTCTCCTCTGCTTCTCATCATGTCTCTATTTCCTTTTCTCCACCAGCCTCATGGACTGCCATCGAACACTCACTCTTGAAGCTTGGGGAGATCCTGGCCAATCTCAGCAACCCCCAGCTCCGGAGCCAGGCTGAGCAGTGCGGCACACTCATTAGGAGGTATCCAGCTCTCAGGGTGCGCTGTGGTGAAGGGAGAGAGAGAAAAGGCCCTGGGGTGTGAGTGGAAAGATGGAGCCTCCAGCCCCTCTCACCTTCTCCCCAACCCTTCCTAGCTTTCCAAGTACTGTCCCTGTGTTTCTCTTTCCCTCAGCATCCCCACAATGCTGTCTGTGCACTCAGAGCAGCTGCACAAGACTGGCTTCCCCACAGTCCACGCAGTGGTCCTGCTCGAGGGTACCATGAACCTGACAGGCGAGACACAGCCCCTGGTGGAGCAGCTGATGATGGTGAAGCGCATGCAGGTGGGAGGTTGCTGTGGCTGCAGGGAACAGAGTTGCTTCTGTCTCCCCAAGATGGGGAGAGGTCTTCTGGGCCTTCTTGGGGGAAATAGGATTTCTCCTGATGCGTGGTGTTAAGTGGATCATGGTCCTTTCAGTTCTGTCACTTTTCCTTAGGTCTTTGGTTCTCAGTGCGAGAGCTGGGGAAGTGACTGTGCTGTATCTGGTCCCCTGGAGCCTTCAGAAGGCTGAAGGGGTTGTGGGTACCTTCCTATGCTTCCCCTTGGATCTTCCCACAGCATATCCCCACCCCACTGTTTGTCCTGGAGATCTGGAAAGCTTGCTTCGTGGGGCTCATTGAGTCTCCAGAAGGTACAGAAGAGCTCAAGTGGACAGCTTTCACTTTCCTCAAGGTACCTAGGGACATGGGAGCAGCAGGGAGCCAGTTTGGGAAGGGTTTTCAGGAAAACCAGTGATACCCTGAACCTCTGTTTCTCCCTGCTGGCATCATGACTAGCCTGCCAGGTCCCCCCAGCACAAGTTCCCATTGATTATTTTCTCTTGAGGTCCCAGGGCTGTATTTAGCCCACTTGGCAGGACTTGCATTTCTTACCACAGAAGTGCTGTTTAGCTAGCTCCGTCATCCCGATCGGTGCAGGGCAGTGAGGGGAGCCAGGAAAAGTGGGCCTCAGTTCTCCTTGAAGCTGGGGTTTGCTTGGGGCCTTTCCTTGTTGACCCAGTAGAGGTGAGGGGTCCTTGTACCTTGTAGGCTGAGGGGTATTGGGCACTTGGGTTCCCCTCACTTTCTGATTTGGCTCGAAGAGAGACTTCACTTCCAGGGCCGGAATGTTCCTCTCTGCTCAGAGCATGGGGAAGGAGGGGTTGTCTTCAGTTCTAGGTGACAGAGAGAAGAAATTGAACTTCCTGCTTTTCACCCTACTTCACCCCCCAGATTCCACAGGTTTTGGTGAAGTTAAAGAAATACTGTCATGGGGACAAGGTGAGTTGAAGAAAAGAAATGAGGTGGCATAGGATCAGGTGAGGACCTCTCTGTCCTGGAAGAACAAGGGTGAGGAAAGGGTTAGTTAGACCCTAGCTGGGTAGTAGTGCATCCTTTTACCTGGGAGAAGGCTGGAAGTGTGTGTGTTTGCCTGAGCCTATACGTGTATCTGCACACTCTCCCGGGCTCCAGACAGAAGGCAGCCTGGCATCTCAGGCGGAGCCGTCCAGGAGCCATGTAGGGAGCAGCGACGCCTCATGCTTCTCCCCGTCCAGCTGCTGGAAGCCAGCAGGGGGCATGGCCTACTTAAAGGCTTTTCTATCCGGAAAGGTGTTCTTAGAGCTGCAATTGCAGGGTGTGGGTGGAGATGAGGACCCTGAAGGCAGATGGAAGTTTCTGACTCTTTGTAGGACTTCACTGAGGATGTCAATTGTGCTTTTGAGTTCCTGTTGAAGCTCACACCCTTGTTGGATAAAGCTGACCAGCGCTGCAAGTATGAACTGCCCTGCTCACCCCGGCCCTACTGGAAGGTGTTCTGGGCTCTTGTCCTGCTCTTCTGTGCCAGATGATGCCTCAGGGGACTCACTCTCCTTGGCAGGGGCAGCAGTTGCCAAGTACCCAGAGCCCCTCTGCTTTCCCTCAGGCACTCCAGCTTCTCTTCATCCTGAAGGAGTGGGGAGGATACCAGGCAGGGACCATTACTCCCATCCCTCAGAAGTCCCAGCAGTGTGCACATTTCCCTCCTCTTTTTTTCTCACAGCTGTGATTGTACAAACTACCTACTCCAAGAATGTAGCAAGCAGGGGCTTCTGTCTGAAGCTAGTGTGACCAAACTTGAGGCCAAGCGGTAAGTATGAGCTCACTTGGGCCGCCCCAAGGACCGCTTGACCTCCCTCTCCATGTCCAGGGCAGGCTGCGGGGTGCCATTTCCCCTCCTATCTAGAGTTAAGATTGCAAGTGCCAGGGACCATGCCTTGAGTTACAGGGAACAAGAGGGAAAGAAGACACTGGTTTCTTCAGAGCAGAGCTTTGCACTCCTGGTTGTTCTTGAACTCATACCCTTTGTGAACAAAGTAAAAAGTCTAAATCTTCCTTTAATCTTAAATGAACTTTCAAAATAGATCTAATGACTAACAGTAAAGTGAAGTGATTGCAATATTGAATATGCTTTCTTAAACTTCCCCCCAACCCCAAAGATTCATACATGCTTCCCCCCTCCCTGTGCCACTGCTTCTGGGATTGGACTAGGGAATGTGTCAGGAATTTATCCCTATTCCTATTCTTTTCTCTTGGCTAACTGGTTATGGCCCCAGCACAGCAGACCGGGAGCACACACCCCAGCAGAAATCAGGAGAAAATGCCAACATCCAGCCTAATCCTGGGCTGATCCTCCGGGCGGAGCCCACTGTCACAAACATCCTCAAGGTGAGCATGCCCTGTTCTGGCCACCAGGGTTCTCTCTCTCCTCTTCTCAGCATCCCTTCTCCTTCCAGAAAAATAAACAGAGGCTTCAGACCACTCTCTTCTGCCTTTTATGCACAATTGCTTTGGACATAGAGGGTGGGGGCAGGCCAGGGAAGCTACCATTGAAAACTAACCCTTGTTGAGCATCGCTTATATACCAGGTACTGTGGTAGGTGCTTTCACTTATGTCACCTCATATGGAAACCATAGAGAATCTCACTGCAGTCACCTCTCCCACCCCAATCCCACCACTGTCACCCCAGTTTAGTTGAGAGGAATAGAAGGGGGAGTAGGGCTGGATTTTAGGAATGCTTTTCCAGACTGGAGTCACAAAGCTGTAGATTAAATTGCAGGTCATGGTATCTCATGTGCTGGAGACATGTGGCTAGGCTGTGCCCGGGGGTGGGCATTCTGCAATGTTCTTCAGGACTTGGCTTCTTGTCCTGTCCCCAGACAATGGATGCAGACCACTCCAAATCCCCAGAGGGGCTGCTGGGAGTCCTGGGCCACATGCTGTCTGGGAAGAGTCTGGACTTGCTGCTGGCTGCTGCTGCTGCCACTGGGAAGCTTAAATCCTTTGCCCGGAAATTCATCCAGTAAGGAAGGCCATGCCCCTGAGTGGGGGTTGGGGGTGGGGTGGGGAGTACAACATGTCTGAAGGGAGGAGGTAGCAGGATAGGCGTCAGGCGCTGCGCTCAGCGCACTTAGGACTGGGGCTCACCCAGAGGTCACAGGCCAAAGCAGAGCAGCCCAGCTCGAGGCCTTGGAGGAAGGAGGTGCCAGATCTCTGGACTTGAAGTGTGCCCACTTTTCTTCAGCTAAGGGTGAAGTGGAGATGCCCATTAAGGGGGCAAGGTGCTACCAGCAGGTATGGAGGAATTCTGTGTCTGTCCAGTTATTAGCAGGGGGCTGTCGCATTTTGTCAACTTTTTTGATTGACCTGGAGTTTGACATACAGAATTTTGTTTCATTTACTGAGCCATTCTCTAGGCCTTGGATGGCTTTTTTAAAAATAGATATAAATCTCTTTTCTGTAGCAATGGTGTTCATTTTAAGTTTGACCTGTAAATCAGACTCTAGTGACAGCCTCTCAGAGTGTGTAGCCCCGCCAGTCACTCATTCCTTGCCCTGGTTGACGTGACTTGTCTCCATTCCTTCCACAGTTTGAATGAATTCACCACTCATGGCAGCGGAGAAGGCAGTAAGTCATCCCTGCACACCCCCAGGCCCAGGTGGCGCTGAAGGAGGGGCGTGGAGGGAGGCAGCAGGCAGGGAGCAGGACTTTTGCTCATACTGAGGAGGCTGAGTTGTTTCCTCCCCTGAGCCATGACTGTAGCTTTTGGGGAGCCTTGGAAGAGGGTGATGCTGAGAAAAGGGTTCTTCTAAAATCATCTGCTCATCTCTGTCCCTCCTCCTGCCCCTTTAAGATTTGGTTGTGTATTGGGGAGGAGGGTATTAGGAGTCTTTTGATCCCAAGGAAGGGGTGATGTTCCAATTCAGACCCAAGAAAAGGATCCTGAGCCTCAGGGCTCTGAAGGAGCCATGTTGTCCTGACCTTCCTTGATACAAATCCTGGTCCCCTCTCTACCCAGATGAGGATTTGGGACCCCTGTCCTAGGCTGAGGGATGGGTCTTCTTATCCTTCCCACAGCCAAAGCAGCCTCAGTTCGGGCCTTACTCTTTGACATCTCCTTCCTCATGCTGTGCCATGTGGCCCAGACCTACGGCTCAGAGGTGAGAGGGGAGCAGGGAGCGCCAAGGGCAGGAGGTAAAGGGGAAGGAAACAACTCTCCCCACCTAGCCCACAGCCCCCGTCAGTCTCCCAAGCCAGTTGGTTCTGCTGGCCTCAGAAATCAGGGTGCCCACTCTGAGTGAAGTAAATGGATGCTCCTTGGTCATACCCAGAATCCCTCAGTGCCACACTCACACTGACCACTAGGTGGCAGCAGAGCCCCCATTTTTGTCCTCCACCAATTTATCCTGTTCCTTCAGTCCTTCAGACTGGGAAGGGAAAGCAGCATGGCAGTAATGTGAGGAGCCCTCCCCACCCGGCCTGTGCTTCTCCCCCTCTCCTAGGTGATTCTGTCCGAGACGAGCACAGGAGTGGAGGTGCCCTTCTTTGAGACTTGGATGCAGACGTGCATGCCCGAGGAGGGCAAGGTCCTGAACCCTGACCACCCTTGCTTCTGGCCAGACTCCACCAAAGTGGAGTCCCTGGTGGCCCTGCTCAACAACTCCTCGGAGATGAAGCTGGTGTCAGTGGCCTGGGCGCCCATTCCAAGGGTGGCAGTTGGGGCAAGACCCTCTCTTCTGAACCCTTCCCAGGCTCCCCTGTGGTGATTTTTCTCCCCACCCTCCCTCCCCTGTAGTCACATGAAGTGGCACGAGGCCTGTCTCAGCATCTCAGCGGCTATCCTGGAAATCCTCAATGCCTGGGAGAATGGAGTTCTTGCCTTTGAGTCCATCCAGGTAGCTGTCTCCTCCTCAGCCCCACCTCTCCAGCAGCCTGCTCTCTTCACTGAGACCAGAGCCGGTCTTTGAGGGCTTGTTATGCTTTGTAAGAACAGAAGCCCCTTGATCCTACCTGTGATCGTAGTCTTAGCTCCTCCTCCCCACCCGCCCGTAGGTAACTCTGGGGGAATCAAAGTTATGGTGGAGAGAGGTGGAGAAGGTGGAGAAGGCGGCCAGGGCGCCACCTGCTGCACTTAGCTGCCCACAGAGGCCGTGGAAGGGGAGATTGGAGCCCCAGTCACCCTTTTCCCCCTCACCCAGAAAATTACAGATAATATCAAGGGAAAGGTTTGCAGTCTGGCAGTGTGTGCTGTAGCTTGGCTTGTGGCCCATGTCCGGATGCTGGGGCTGGACGAGCGTGAGAAGTCACTGCAGATGATCCGCCAGCTGGCAGGCCCACTATACAGTGAGAACACCTTGCAATTCTACAACGAGAGGTCAGTAACCCATCCCCTCTCTCCCTGAACTAGTAACCAGTGTCCCCCTTACCTTCCCAAACATACTGTTCACTTGCTCACTTGCTGCCTCGCTCACTCCCTTTCTTATTCACGTATTCACCACTGACTCAGCAAACATTCAGTATGTGTTTCTGTGCCAGAACCTGCTGTATGTCAGAAATACAGGCCCAAAACTGCTATGGTTCCTGTCTTCAGAGGGCTCAAGTTCTGGAGAACTAGCTGCCCAGGAGAACAAAGTAATTATCTTAGTTACAGCACTGTCTGGGAGCTATGACAGGCCTTGTCTCTTCCTCCCCCTCCCTCCCCACCTGTCTTTTGTATTGTGTTCCTGCTCTGGCTCTTGAGGGGCTTGGAGGCCCTCCCTGGCGACCCCAGCTAGGTTGAATTCATTGGTAAGTTGTGAGTGATGAGTCCCAAGATGTCTTATAAGGGAAAAGTTGAAATATTTGGCTGAAATGAAGTTTGAGGAGAGTCTGTTTTCCCCTTGCCTCTTTCTTTTTTTCTTTCTCCCTCCCCCTACAAATAATGGAGGATTTGCTCTGGAACAATCCATTCTAAGTCCCCTAAATCCTATCTGGGTGAGGGATGGTGGGAATTCTGTGCCTCCATCATGCAGGTGGGAAAAGTGGCTCGGGAAGACATAGCAACTTTCCCAGAGAACCCAGCATTCCAGAAATGGTTAGCACTCAGGTCCAGTCTGGAGTTATAGGTGAAGGGAGACTCTTTCCTTGAGAAAATTCCTGGATCTACACTCATATTTGCCCAGTTACCAAGGGCCGGGAAGAGCCCTGTGGGGCAACCCTTGGGCCCCTCTCCTGGAAGTAACAGTTTATTTTGGGATGAGGCCAAGGCTGGAGGGAACCCCCGCCAAGCACTCAGCCCAAGGGGAAATGATTGTATTTATTTATGCTGGAGGGTTGGCAAGGCCCCAGGCCTGGGGCATGGCAGAGGGAGAGAGACTGAGACAGAGAGAAAGTGTCTTGCTGGGATGGGGGGAGGGGGGAGGGAAGCTACCCCCCTGTCTCTGTCCCTTTTCCTTTTAATAGGTTCTGTGCCCTGCAGGTGGAAGTCCTGCCAGGAGCTAGTCCTGGCCCGGGGGCGGGGGGGTGGGGTTCAGGTCTGCTGGGGGTTTGCAGCTTCCTCTTGTCCCTTCCCCTGGCATAGAATGGCCTTAATTCCCCAGGAATATTTCCGTAACCCAAGTCAGGGAAAGTCTGGCCTGGATGTTTCCTTCCCCTCCCCTTGCTGGCATGGTGTCCACCTGAATTTCAGGTCCCTCCCCCTCCCCCAGGGTGGTCATCATGAGCTCGATCCTGGAGCACATGTGTGCTGACGTGCTGCAGCAGACAGCCACACAGATCAAGTTCCCATCCACGGGCGTAGACACGATGCCCTACTGGAACCTGCTGTCCCCCAAGCGACCCATCAAGGAGGTGCTGACGGATATCTTTGCCAAGGTGCTGGAGAAGGGGTGGGTGGACAGCCGCTCCATCCATATCTTTGACACCCTGCTGCACATGGGAGGTGTCTACTGGTTCTGCAACAACCTGATCAAGGTACTGGGAGGTACCTAGGGATGGGTGTGGCCAGACAGAAGGCCGGGGAGCAGGTGTCCTCAAACCCAGGGAGACCTCCTGAGAAAATACCATACCCGATGCTGCCCCCTTGCTTCCTAGAGGCCACTGTAAGCTGGGCGGCTACTAAAAGCTGTGGAAAGATAGCTCAGAAAACAGAGGAAGGGCCCTCGCTCGTTCCCTGGGCAGCCCCCGTCCCAACAGAGTGAAGGATGGAGCCGCCCCAATCGTTTGGCCAGTGCAGCTTCCCAAAGATCAAGGCCTGGAATGCAGGGATGTTGGGGCCCCGAGTTTAGGACCCCAGACACAGTTCCTTCCCTACCCACCCCCCAACCTGTCCATCCAGGAGCTGTTGAAGGAGACACGGAAGGAGCACACGCTGCGGGCGGTGGAGCTGCTCTACTCCATCTTCTGTCTGGACATGCAGCAGGTGACCCTGGTCCTGCTGGGCCACATCCTGCCGGGCCTGCTTACCGACTCCTCCAAGTGGCACAGCCTCATGGACCCCCCCGGCACTGCTCTTGCCAAGTAGGGTTCTCTTCAGGGCCTGCTCTGCTCTTCTACCCACCCCGGGGCTTCCAGTCACAGCACCCCTCGCCTGGTATCACCCCAAGTGTGGGGCATCCCCGATCAGCATGGGAACAGGAGCCCCCTGTGGGCCTCTCTAACGTCCCCCTTTTCCTGGGACCCCTTCCAGACTAGCTGTATGGTGTGCCCTGAGTTCCTACTCCTCCCACAAGGGTCAGGCATCCTCTCGCCAAAAGAAGAGACACCGTGAAGACATCGAGGTAGAGACCCCTGCACTCAAACGTTGGGGTGTTGATTCAGTAAACACTTGCTAAGCATTTACTGGTCAGAGGCACCTTACCAGGCAAAGGGAGCCCAGCATGGTCCCTTCCCTCGGGGCTTAGGGCTTGCGTGGTCTGGAGGGGGGGCTCTGTGGGCAGGTCCTATAAGAGGAGAGTGCTTTGCTCTCTGCCGGTTCCTCACTAGGGATTGTGGGAGGGGGTGCAGAAAGGGGACCTAGACTCAGAGGAAGGTGACCCTGCTGGAAATGCTGACTGATGGCCGTGGGGAGTTGGCACTTCCCCACTCACATCCGTGCTCCAGAACTCTTCCCCGGTGACAGGGAATTTAGGGACCCAGGGGTGGCAATAGTGACTCTCTCACCCCCCAGGATTACATCAGCCTCTTCCCCCTGGACGACATGCAGCCGTCCAAGCTGATGCGACTGCTGAGCTCCAATGAGGAAGATGCCAACAACCTTTCGAGTCCCAGTGAGTATGTGGGCAGGGGCTGGGCTGGCTACTTCCTTTCCTGGGAACTTCTCCCTAAGAAAGCTGCTCTGTTCTGTGCCCCAGCCACAGGCATCTTTGCTGACTGGTCAGAGAGGGCGTGGTGGGGACTTGTCCTATTCTGTCCCCTGAGGATCTATACTATTTCCTAACCTGGAGAAAAGATAGCTCAATATCTCTCCCTAAGGGATCCCATCTCAGAAAAGGAACCCCCCACCCCGCCACACACACACCAGTGAGTTCACAGCCTCAGGCACAGTCTGTGCCCTTGACTCACCAGCTCTGACCTTCCTTCCCTACATATCCTGAGGGCCTTGAGCAGGCCTGGGCTGGGACTTGGGGCTGCTGCCCTCTCTCTGCTTGAAGAGTCCCCTCCCTGGCTCTGGACTTCCCTAGATGTCATATGTCCTTACCTTGGCACTTTCTTCTCCTCCTGTCTGAGGCTTCCTGCATAGCCCTCTCTCTCTGCCAAGGACTTCTTGTGAGGCGAGATGTCTCCTGAGCCTCTCAGGAAGCTTCTCTGAGGTCTTTTAGGGTCTAGGGGCCAACTGCCATCTATAGCCCTGTTATGTTTAGCTCGTTGCTTAGCTTATCTGAATCTCAGTTTCTTTATCTGTCAAACGGAGCCATTTGTGAGGAGGAAACGGTTTGATCCTTGTGAGGCCCCTGGAGATGCTTACCCACCTGTGTGGTCCTTCTCCTCATCTCCTCCGAGGGCTCTCTCTGCACTCAGGGCCCTCTGAGCTAAGGCTCTTCTCTGGGACCCCCGTGCACCATGTGCCCCACCTGACTGGTGGAGGACGGTGGCTGAGGGTCCCCTCCACTGATTCCACAGCTGAC
This sequence comes from Cabassous unicinctus, assembly GCA_029593785.1. Classification (NCBI taxonomy): domain Eukaryota; kingdom Metazoa; phylum Chordata; class Mammalia; order Cingulata; family Chlamyphoridae; genus Cabassous; species Cabassous unicinctus. The sequence continues at coordinate 13,792 of JAQZBX010036829.1, forward strand.
CGGTCCATGAGCAGTTCCTTCTCGGCCTCCCAGCTCCACACAGTGAACATGAGGGACCCCCTGAACCGGGTCCTGGGTGAGTCTTCCCACCCCTGCCCCATGCTGCTGGGATCCTCCTGGTGCCCCTCCCACCCCTGCTACACATTGCCCTGCCTCCCCAGTTGCTGTCTCTCTCGTCTCCCCCAGGGATTTTCCCTTTATGCTTCTCTTGACATCCCCATTTGGGGGGCACTCTTGGCACTTTTTTCTTTTCCTATTTCAGTCCCACCTCCCAGGGTCTATCCTCTTCTCAAACCCTTCTCGTGGAATTCTCCTCATCCCACTCTCCCCAATCCACACAGCCAACCTATTCCTGCTCATTTCCTCCATCCTGGGGTCGCGGACCGCTGGCCCCCACACTCAGTTCGTGCAGTGGTTCATGGAGGAGTGTGTGGACTGCCTGGAGGAGGGCAGCCACGGCAGCATCCTGCAGTTCATGCCCTTCACCACGGTGAGCACCCGCCTCTCGAGGTCACACGGGGTCAGCGCATCTTAGCAGAGTTTGGGGTTCAGGGGCCAGCCTCAGAGAAGGGAGGGGGCCTCCTTCCCTCCTGGGACATCACACTCACTGTGAGGTAGCTCCAGTAAGCAGCTCTGTCAGTCTGTCTGTCTGTCTGTGGCAGGTTTCGGAACTGGTGAAGGTGTCAGCCATGTCCAGCCCCAAGGTGGTCCTGGCCATCACGGACCTCAGCCTGCCCCTGGGCCGCCAGGTGGCTGCCAAAGCCATCGCTGCACTCTGAGGGGCTTGGGGTGGTCGCGGGGGTGGCTGGAGAGGGTCCTTCTGCCCCAGGCGCCTCAGAGGGGAGCAGGGAGGAAAGATGAGACATCATTGCTCATATCCACATGATGTAAGAGTCCTTTGCCAGTTTCCAGATCTTTCCCCTGCTCCTCTGATTTCTGACCTCTAAGTCATCTCCCGGTTTCTTTCATAATTTCCTCTCCCCTCTGCTGGTACCTGGAGAGAGTGAGCAGCCTGGTTCCTTACACTCCTATTCCAAGACTGAAGGACTGTGTAAATGCAGAACGTGTGTGTGTGTATGTGTGTGTAGATATGTTTTTTAATACATGAGGGGAAGTTTACCTGTCAGCTCCCTTGTAAATAAAGAACATTGTGGAGTGGATTCCTTTGTGACCGTAAGTGCTGTGCCTGTCTGGGGTGGGGAGGAAGTCTTTCCCTGGGGAGAGGCTCAGTCCTGGAGCCCAGGAGGAGGAAGGAGGAGGAAGAGGTGCAGAGGAGGGCTGGGCTCAGGTTTCCCTGTTTGTTCTCTCTCTAGGAGAAGGGGCAGGGGGACGGGGGACGAGAGCAGCTGCCCTTCCCCAGACCTGCCTTGAGTGATGATGAGTAAATGCTGGCCTGGCCCCCCACCCCAAGTCAGGCTGACCTTGGAGAGGGAGGGCTGTGGGCTGCGCCCGCTGGGGTGGCTGGGGTGGGGGTGGCACCTAGCCCAGCCCCACCCAGAGTCTGGTGAGCCCAGAGTTCTGTCTGTCCCATCGAGGGGAAGATGAGGGGCAGGACCTCCATTTAACCCTCCTTTGCCTGCTCCACATGTATCCAAGCCTGGAGCAGTTTCTTCAGGACCCCCCCGAGACAGGGACCCTGCACCAAGCAGCTCAGCCATCCCCACTTTTTCAGGAGCCCTATGGGGAAGGGAAGTGACTGGGGAGCCAAGCCTGCGGAAGGTGGTGGAACCCTCCTGCACCACCCTGGGTCTGGTGGGGGCAGTCTAGAACCAGACATGAATTTTGACCAGAGGGCACGCAGGGGTGTGCCTGGCACCTGCTGTGGACCTGGCCCCTGCGCCTCCACAGCTCCCCACCCCCCAGGGAGGCTCATGCCTCCCTGCAGCGGGTGAGGCTGAAACAAGCAGGAGGGTGGGAGCCAGGATGAGAGCAGATCAGAGGCAGGGCCTGATGAGACAGGAGTGCAGAGCCCAGAATTTGAGTTCTGACTCGTTTTCAGCCTGAACTCAGCTTCCTAATCCATAAAACACACTTCCTAATTCTGTCTTTGTGGGCACTTGTGAGCGTGAATGGGCTAATGTGTGTGGAAGGCAGTAAACTGACAGGCCCGGTCTGGCCGTGTCTGGCCTGTGGAGGCGAGGGATGGAGCTCTCTCCTCGCCCGGCACTGGGGATCTGTCAGCCCCACCAGACTGTGGCACCGCGAGGCCAGGGTGTGTCCCTAGCACTTGGTCCAGTCCGCAGGGTAGGTGCTCAAGTAAACACGTGCTAAGGGAGTGAATGTCTGAGCAGCTGGAGGACTCTGCTCCTGGCACCTCCTCTTCCCCTCCCTCTGGCCGCCTCCACCATTCGCCATCCCCCCAGCCCCTGGCCAGGCTCCAGCTGGACTCAAGAAGGAGGAAGGACACGTACTGGGGACAAACACTTTATTATCCTCAAGTTTGGCTGCAGAAGAGGAGGGTAAACAGTCGAGATTCCCTTTCCCCTCACACCTCTCCCCACATTGTTCCCCTCACCTTTTCCTTCCCACATTCCCAATCCCAGTCCAGCAAGGCAAATGCAGGACCTTCTGTCCAGCCCTAAAAGGACTCGGCATCCTGACACTGGGGGTACAGGCAGGCTATGAGCTTGTTGGTGTCTGTATAATATGGGAAATGTCAGCCATGCCTGAGTCCCCCTGCCGCCCCCCCCCAATCTTTAAAAACCGCACAATACAAATTCCCCAGCAAATCCGTGGGACCCCAGGGTCAGGCCTCCCAGCTCTGGCCACGTCTCCTGGTCCAGGGACTCAGTGCCCATGGGGCAGGGGACCAGGAGGGGAAGCAGGACCTGGCAGGCCTGGTGGAAAGCAAGCCAGGTCAAGACCAGAGCGAGGGACACGAGGACCCAGTTGGGGAACACTGCTGTTTAAATATTAAACAGGATTGGCCTGTCTCCCACATGGGAGACCTGATGCTCCCAAGGGCTCCAAGGTGGGTACCCTCGGGGCTTGAGCTTCACTGCAGCTCCTCCCAGCGCCCACCACGCAGCCAGGCAAGAGAGCAGCTGCAGGAAGAAATACTTGGTATTTACCTAGTTACCTCCCTGTCCAGGGGACAGGAGGGCAGGAGACGTTCTCCCTGCTACAGGGAGAAGGTGAGGGAAGGACCCAGAAGTCTGAGGCTCCGTTCCACTCTTCCCTTTCTTTAAATATTAGATTTAAATAAACATAAATATTAAATAGCGATAAATACACCAGATAGGGAAGGGTTGGCTCAGGGCTGGTCAAGGTAGCGCAGCGCACGGTACGCCAGTTCCAGGAAGCTCTGCAGGTTGGAGGCTACTAGGACAGCCCCTGCGCGGTGCTGGAAGGCAGAGGTGAAGCTTGGCATGGTGCTTTGGGTGGGCTGCACTGCGGGGGCCACCCCCAGGTCTTCCATCTGTGGGGGAAAGGTGAGGGCAGTTGTCAGGCCCTGCCGTGCGGGCGTTGCTGCAGATGAGGAAGCTGGCGGCCTCCCGCTGTGGCGACACAGCCTGGACTTCTGTTTCAAGGTCCAGTGGCCTGTCCGCTCTCAGCTAGGGGGAAGGCCGGCGAAGGAGGATACGCAGGCCCTCAGGAATGCTCCGTCGCAACCCTGCAGACCTTTCAGGGTCCCCGGGCACGCTCCACCCAGTGTGCCAGGGGCCTGGGCAGGACCTTTGGGCACCAGCTCCGTCCAGGCCCTACCATTTGCCTTTCCCAGCGCTCATACCAGAGGAGGCTCACCTGCTGCCACAGGTTGGTAGCAAAGTCAGCGACGTCCAGCAGCAGCATCTCCAAGGTGGGGGCTACCTCGGGGGAAATCCCTGCCAGGGCCTGAAGGAGGCCCTGGTAGAGGAAGAGGCCGCGGTGGAGTTGGCTTAGGCAGTCCGTCTGGGGAGACAGAGTAGGACTTAGGGGGTGGCCGGCTGGGACGCTCATCTTGGGGCCCCCAGCTTGGCACAGGGGTGTGGGTCTCCCCCCCCCTTCCTCTGCCCTCTCCCTTAGGCCCTCACCCTCCGGACACTCACCAGCTGCAGGGCCTGGCTGGAGCAGCTGCTTAGGGGAGCCTGGGGAATGCCCAGAATATGCCCGAGCAGCACCAGCTCCTCAGGGTGGCACAGCTTGTGGGAGGCACACTGCAGGTGGGAAGGATGCTGAGTGGGGGCCCTCGCCAGGCCGCTCCTCCCTCCTGAGTCTTCCTTGCCTCTCTGCATCTTTCCCTTCCCTCCAGATGCCAACAGGCTTCTCTGCCCATCCCACCCTGTTCCTCCAAGCTCAGTCGACCACGCCAGCATCTCCCCAGCACTGTCCCCACAACTTCTCTTCCCCAAGTTCCTTCCCCTTCTTCCAAATCTCGCCGCCTCCTAATTGTCTCCAATTCCCCCTGTATCTCCCTCTCCCATGCTCCTTCCTGACATCTCTCCTCTGATGGCTTCCCCGTCACCTTCCCCTCCCGAGGCGCTTACCCCCTCTCTCTCTACAGCTCTCCCTGGCAGGTGTTCTTTCTCCCATGCCCCCTCCTACAGAGTCTATGTCCCCCTTCCCTCCCCACCGCACCCCCCTCACTCACCAGCCTCTCCTGCAGCCCTGCTGCACCGGCCTGGATCTTTCTCACTTGCTCCATGCACTTGAGCAGGAAGCTGTGGGGCAGGGAGCCAGCAGGGTCCAGGGGGGCGGCTTCTTGCTCCGTCCAGAGTGCGCTGTGCCACAGCAGCAGCAGCAGGGCTGGGAGCAGACGGGGGCTCAGGAGACATGCTCGTCCATCCCTCCCAGGCTGCTCTCTGGAGCAGCAGGAACCCCTCTGCCACCGCAGCCCTCCCAGACCCAGGGCCAGTAGCTCCTCATCCTGGGCCAGACCACTCACCGGTCAGCTTCATGGGGCTCTGGGCAGCAGGCTCAGCCGTAGGTCTGGATGGGCTCTGGGCAGCAGGCTCTGGGCTCTGTCTGGGACCAGCTTGAGAGGGCCTTTATACCCCCATGGAGGCCTGGGAGGAAATTACCTGGTGCTGAGACTAAGGCTTAGTAATAACTTCCCAGGATTTATGCAAATTTGGTGTCCAGGACAATACAGGGGGTTGGGACAAAAAGTTGTTTGCGAAAGTTTTGTGAAATTGTGGAATCTCTCTGATCCCACTTTGACGTTGTCTTGCCCCCTCAAACCCTCTCCTTCCCCCCAGCCCCACCCACCCTGAATTGCCCCAGGATGTTTGAACAGAACAGCTGAACAAAGCAGAGCCTTGGAGGCTGGAGGCTGGTCACACTGATCTGGGAAGAGGCAGGCCCCAAAACTCGCCCGCCCTTGCGCCCTCTTGGGCAATCCCCTTTGCCCCTTGCCCTTTGGCATTCTCAAGAATCTGCTCCCAGACCCCCAAATTCTGAGAGAGATCAAAGAAGTTGCCCCCTTTCCTGCCCCACAAACTCCCAGGAGGCTGTTTTCCTGGGTCCCCTCCTGAGGGGCCAGGTGATTGAGATAGAGATATTGGGGTCTCCCTTCCTGCCCCACCCCAATTTTGATAGGTGCCAGGCCTCCCAGAGCTGGTTATCTGGGAACTCCCCAATCACCCCCCATGACTCATTCTTTAAGCCCCCGGAATCCCGGCAGAGGCCAGAGGAAACCGGATGTCTGTCCTGAGTGAGGCAAGACCCTTGGTAGCTCTTGGCCTACCTGACCTTGCCCTTCCACCTCCTCCTGTACCCCCCCCCCAAGTCTCCAGTGTTTTGGAATTGGGGCACTGGGACACATGGCTTCCCTCGCCAAGCTTACTGCCCCAGAGGGGAGGCTGCCAGTCAGAGTATGTGTGCCCTGAGGTGGTGAAGGGCTAGGGGGTGAGAGGGAGACTCTTAGACTCCTGGGGCCATGGAATGTTAGAGCTGGAAGGGGCCTTGGTGTCTGTTCCAACCCTGTGAACTGGGCCAGAGACGGAGTATCTCGCTCAAGGTCATTGGTGGCAGAGTCAGAGCTAGAATCCAGGCCTCTGTCCTGCCTTCGTCCAGTGAGTTTTCCCCAGGCCCTGGGGCCTGTCTGGGGCAATCTGACAGACCCGCACCCAAGGCTATGACCTTCTGTCACGATTTTACCCTCCCAAGGTCCCAAGGAACAGAGACATCTCTGGATAAGGTGTGGCTGTGTCCTGGCTGGCCAGGGGCCATCTCTGGGGCTGGGGTGCCCCCTGGTGGCCATAGACAGCAGGGCCCACCCCTATCAATATATTAACATCCTGCCCTCTCTCTGTCCCTACGTGTGTGTACACGAGTCCCCCACTCTACCTTGGTCCGGGCGATTCGCCACCAGGTACAGATAGAGCCCAGCTCTGCGCCAAGCTCCTTGGAGGCGGAGGGGCGGGGTTAGCAGCCTGTGGAGGGCAGGAGGGGCACCTGTTTAAACGATCTCTCTTACCCTCTGCAAAGGGCCACCAAGCAGCACAACAGGTATCGAGTGCTTTGCCTGTGCCCCACGTTGTGCTAAATAAGCACTTTCTCTGCATTATTTAATCCATTCCTTTCCACAAGCCTATGAGGTAGGTACTAGAATCATTTCCTTTTTCACAGAAGACTAATCCGACCTCAAGAGAGGTTAAGTAACTTGCCGAAGTTGCAGAACCAAGGCTGGCTCTGTGCCAGTCTTAAGCTCAATCACTGAATCTCTTTCTCCTTTAAATTTTTTTTTTTTTTTTTTACTGTGGTAGCATCTACACAACATAAAATTTCCCGTTTTAACCACTTTCAACCACTGAATCTCTTAACCAATGAGTGATCTTCCTCCCATGTGGCCAGGCCAGTTTTGGACGCCAAGTTTTGTCTTCATAGTCTAAGAGTGTTGGAGTTTTGGTTCCGACTCTGTTAATTCTGATGAGGGTGACCAGAATGGTGAAAGGACTCAGAGTCGTGCTTTGAGGCACACAGACTGGCTTGCCTGGGAAGAGGGAGAGGGGTGTGGGGTGGACTCAACTTTAGAACCAGGACAGGGAGGGGAAGCCACAGACAGAGGTTGCAGCTCAACCAAAGGAAAGCACTTTTAACTGTTGAAGATGGAGTGGGCTGCTTCCAGAGGAAGAGAGCTTTCATCCCAGGAAGTGTTCTGGCACCCATCCAACAGGGAGGAAATCCGAATATTAGCTGGCTTTTATTGATAAAGCATCCCTTGTCGTGTCAAGCACCTTCCATTACATGTTCATTTCACCCTACCAGCCAACTTGTAGGGTGTGTGTGATTCCCATTTACAAATGAGGGAAGGCCTCAGAGAGGCAAAGGACCTTGCCCAAGACCACAAAACCATTCAATGGCAGAGGTAGGCAGGATTTGCCATCAGGACATCTTCCTAAGCCTCCGCTGTTCCCATTACACTATGTTCCAGTCCAGACAGCTGTAAGTCTTGGATAATAACTCAGACTTCAGCCCCACCCAGGGGAGATTGAAAACCAAATAGAGAGCAAGGGCCTTCTTACTGGCCATGACACACAGGGACTGAGCTAGACCGGATGCTCAGAGACCAAAATGGTTTTCCAGCAAGGGGCCTGGCTCCAGAAACCCCTCACTGTTATTCATCCTTCCAATGTCCTAAAGGCTTTCCTGGGTTTTCCATAATGGCCAGAACTGGCAGGCAACTTCCCTTCCAGCTTCCTGTTTACATCTGGCACTGGACTTGAAGCATCTTTGTAAAGGCTCATGAGTGATTCTCATTTGTTACTGGGTGTGTGTGTGTAGATGGTAAAACCTCTTTGGAGGGCAATTTGGTAGTATCTAGTCAAGGTGGAAATGTACATATCCTATAACCAACTAATTCTACTGCTCAGGTGTGCCTTCCAGCTGCCTGTTTTTGTATGCCTTGGGTTAGGAATGGATTTTACACTTTGAAATGGCTTATAAAAATTCAAAAGAATATTTCATGACCTGTAAAAATCATATGAAATTCAAGTTCCAGTGTTCCTAAATAATTTATTTCTATATTATCTATGGCTGCTTTTGTGCCGCAAAGGCAGAACTGAGTAGAATGTGATAGAGACTGTATGGCTAAAAGCCTAAAATATTTGTTATCTGTCCCTTTGAGAAAAAGTTTATAAACTACGTACCAGTACATACGGACAAGGAGCACATGCAGGTGTGCTCTGCAGCATTGTTTGTAATAGGAAACAAATGGAAAGGTTCTAAATGCCCAGCAGTAGGGAAATGGCTCCATGAAGTGTGGCCCATTCCTCCCACATATCCTTGCCCACCCTCCCAGAATGGACACACCGTGAGGAAAGGGCCTTTGTTCTATTCGGTTGTATCCCTAGTGCCCAGAACAGTGCTGGGCACACCTGTCAAGCTGACTAGATCTCAAAAACAACACTGAGCTAAAACGAGCATGTTCCAATCATGTAATAAACCATTTACAAAAATTTAGAAACCTCAAAATAATACTATATTTTGTAGCAAAAATATAAAAGCTAAACTGGAATGCGATCCACTGAAATCATCAGAGGAACTGCCTCTGGAGAGGAGGGGAACCAGGTGGAATTCCACCTAGCAGTAATGTTTTAATTCTGCTTTGATTTAAAAACTTGACACAGTAACAATATGTTAACTTTACTAAACTTGGGTGGAAAGGCTATAGGTATTTATTGTTATTCTTTGTACTTTTCCTTTAGTTTAAACAACAACAAAACTGGGTGGAGAATACAGAGAATTCAAAGCAGGAAGATGACACTAAGTTTTTCTAGGGAATAAAAGGCAGCCCAGTGGGGATGAATTACAAGCTTCCAGATAGTGAGCAGAGAGAAAAACGGTCCATAGAGTCAGCGAGAGCAAGAACCAAGAAATGATGGCCAGTGACCCAAACTCTCTGTAACAGGGTGATAAACGCTCACTGATTGTTGCCAGCCAAGAACGGGTCTATGGCACCCTGGGAAGTGATGACTTTATTAAGATTTACAACGGCTTGCTGGGCACCATGGGGAATGATATGAATTATAACCAGAAACGCTAAGCGGGTTGGAAAGAGCCACTGGCAGCTGCACCTCACTGGCCCTACCGTGAACAGGTCTCCTTCTCACATACTCAAAAAGAAAGCCACAGGTAGAGGTCATGTAAAATGGTCAAGGGCCAGGACAGACAGCCACATAGACCAAAAAACAGACGGCAGACCACAGACGGAGGCTGGAAGAAGGCCACGCAGCCTGACAATGTGAATGCAACTCGGTCATCACACAGTCTGGGCTCAATTCCCAGCTCTGCAACTGCAACTCATTTAAACAAGCTGGACCTGTCCTAGCATCCCAAAATTGGGCACACAGGAGGTGCTCAATAATAGTACCCCTGCCCCAGCCTTTGTGAAAGGGACTTTAAAAAAAATCTTCTATTAGATTTTTTAGTTGACCTGTAAAATCAAAACATAAAATGGCAAATAGGGAAGCGGCTGTGGCTCAATTGGTTGGGCTCCCGTTTACCATGGGTTCGATTCCCGGGGCCTCCTGGTGAAGGCAAAACCGGCCTGCACGGCGCAGTGAGCGAGCTGGCGCAACAAGATGATGCAACACAGGGAGACAAGCAGACACAGAAAAATGCACAGCAAATGGACACAATGAGCACAAGCAGCAAGGGGGGGATAAATAAATAAATAAAATCTTTAAAATGGCAAATGGATCAGAATCCTTGCAATAATGAAAAGCCTGGATGCTAGAATAAAAACATCATCTACAAAGATAGAAGGATGAGTTGGGGGAAACAGGAGAAAGTGCTATTTCACAAAACAAGCTTTAAGAGTCGGATTACACCAAGAGGTGGTGGAAGCTTAAAGGAAGTAGGCAAGGCCAAATCATTGATTCATTTGGGGTGGGATCAGGAACCAAAGTAACATGAATGCAGAACATGTGCTTAATGGAAGTCAGGAGTGCTGGGAGAGGAAAATCTGCTGCTGGGGATGAGCACACCGTACCTTCCCTAACAAGACTTTGTTGAATCCCCAGGAGGGCACAAAGAAGTTTAAGAAATGCCCCTTGCTCTTTAAGAGCTTACAAATGTGTTGGGAAGATGAGGCTTGTAACCGTTGGCCAAATTGATATAATTATGAATTCCAAAAATATAATTGGATCATGCTTGTAAACTGATCTGTTAATCTGGGCATGATTAGGTTATGATTAGGGTGTTGAGCCCCACCCCTTGGTGGGTGGGGAATCAAATATAAAAGGCATGGCAAGAACAGTTTTGAGAAGCAGTCTTTTGAGAAGCAGCTTTGATGTTGGAAAGAAGGCCCCAGGAGA
>JAQZBX010036830.1:0-24046 GCA_029593785.1 Cabassous unicinctus
AAAAAAAAAAACGGAACAAAAGAGTAATCCCATAACCCAATAAAAAGCATCTACCAAAACCAACAAACAAAAAACTACAAATAGCATAATACTCAATGACAAAAGAAGGCATTTTCTCCTAAGATGAAGAACAAAGAAAGAACTGCTTTCACACTTCTAGCTAACATTTAATGGGAAGTTGCAGCCAGTGAAATAAGGTAAGAAAAAGAAATGAATAGCATAGTTGGGGACTGAAGCATGTCCCCCACAAAGGCATGTTCAGGTTCCACCCCTTGGTCTTGTAGGTGTGAACTCATTTGTAAACAGGAACTTTGAAGATGTTATTAATTAAGGTATGCCCAAACTGAATGAGGCTGGGCCTTAATTCAATAGGGCTGACATCCTTATAAGAAACGGAAAAGCCACAGGGAGCAGCCAGAAACTGGAAGTCAACACAACCTGGAAGAGAAGGGAGAAGACACCACCATGTCCACTGCCATGTGACAGAAAAGCCAAAGAACCCCAAGATTGCCAGCCAGAAGATACCAAAACTGGTAGGAAGCAAATCTTCTAGCCTCTGAAACCAAAAGCCAATAAATTCCTTTCGTTAAGCCATCCCATTGTATGGTGTTAGTTTTAGCAGCTAGGAAACAAAAACAGCATACATACTTGCAAGGAAGAAGTAAAATTGTCTTTGTTTCTAGATAATATAATTGTATATATAGAAAATACACACAAAATAGGAATATATAAAACAAGTCCTAGATCTAATAAGTAAATTAGCAAAATCATAGGACACAAGGTAAATATATGAAAATCAGTAGTATGAATTGCAAAATGCAAATTGAAAATTCTACCATTTACAATAGCATTGAAGGTACTTAATGGCAAATTTAGCGAAGTATATGTAAGACTCATACTCTGCAAGCTACAAAACACGGCTTAGAGAAATGAAAGAAGAACTTATAAGTGGAGAAATATGTCATGTCCATGGATTGGAAGATTCAATTCTCCCAAATTGACCTACGGATTTAATATAATACCAATCAAAACCCCAGGTTTATTCTTGAAATTGACAACCTAGTTCTAAGATTTATATGGAAATGCAAAGGACATTGAATAACACAAACAATCTTGAAAAGGAACTAATTTGGAGGACTTACACTACCTGATATTAAAATATGATGAAACTACACTAAATCACATTTGTGCAGTATTGGCATAAGGATGGACATCTAGATTGGTGGAGCATAATAAAGTCCAGAAATAGATTTACACATATATAGTAAGTTGATTTTTCAAACAAAGTTATCAAAGCAATACAAGAGGAAAAGGAAATTTTTCAACAAATGGCACTGGATCAATTGATATCCATATGGCAGAAAAATAAACCTCAACTTCTACCTCAATCCATACACAAAAATAATCAACTTGAGAGTTGATCACAGACCTAAATGTAAAAATTAAAACTACAAAACTTCTAGAAAAAAACATAGGGGAATATATATGCAACCTAGAAATGCAGAGAAGAAGGAAAAGTAACAAATTTTAACTGAAACAAACTGGGACAGACTTAAGCAAAATGAAAACTCATTAAAAGATACTATTAAGAAAATATATAGACAAACCACAGATTGAGAGAAAATATTTGCAAAACATATTTGATAACAGACTTAAATCCAGAATATATCATGAACTCCTACAAATCCATCATATAAATAAATACAAACAACCAAACTTTAAAAATGAAAAACAGGAAACTGGCAAAAATTTCATGAATGAAGATATACAAATGTCCAATGAGCACATGAAAAAGTGCTCAACATTACTAATCCCTAGAGAAATGCAAATCAAAACCACAAAGAAACACCAAAACATAATACTAGAATAACTCAAATTATAAAGCCCAACACCATCAAATTTTGACAAGGATGGGGCACCTAAAACTCTCACACAAAGCTGGTGGGAGCATAAATAGTACAATCACTAGGGTAAACAGTTTGGCAGTTTCCTATAATAGTAAGCATACTACCACCCTGTGACCCAGGAATTCCAATCCTAGGTATTTAATCAAGAGATACGAAATCATATGTCTGTAAAAAAATCTTATAAAGAAATGTTCATAGCAGCTTAATTCATAATGGCCAAAAACTGAAACTAACTCAAATATCCATTAACAGGTAAATTAATAAGTTGTGGAATATCCATGCAACGTTACACTATCAAGCAATAGAAAGAAATGAACTACTGATACATGCAACAATGTGGATGAAGCTAAAAAGCGTTACACTGAATGAAAGAAGTCATAGACAAAATAAAACACATAATGTATGATTCCCTTTATATGATGTAATAGAACAGGAAAAACTAATCTACGAGGAAGAAATCAAGAAAGTGGATGCCTGTGAGTGATGGGGATTGGCTGGAAGTGGGTACAAGGGAACTTTCTGGAATGATGTTAATGTTTTATATCTTGATTGCGGTGTCAGTTACATGGGTGTATTCATTTGTCAAAACTCATTGAACTGTACACTTAAGATAAATTTCAATACTTTAAAAATATTTGTTAAGGGTTTTTTTAAAAGATAAGTTATATCAGGCAGTACATGAAGATTATCAAAAACCCGTACAGCAACTACAAAAACTGCTGAGTCACTTGATTCAATTCAACTCTGAAGCTAACTACCTGGAGTTAGGCCAGATCCCACAGGTTAGGGGCAATCCTCTACAAGATCACCCCTTGGGCACCAGTTGCAAGTTTAGGGGCCAGACTATGCACACGTCTAACCAATAGGCTACAAATTTGGGGGTTCCTACCACCCCCTTGGGTTCAATAATTTGCTTGAATGACTCACAGAACTCTCTGACTGTGCTATACTTAGAATTATAGTTCTATTATAGTAAAAGGGTATAAATAAGAAGAAGCCAAAAGAAGAGATGCATAAGGGCAAGGTCTGGGAGGGTCTCGAACCCAAGCTTCCATGCCCTCTTCCCACAGAGTCAAAAAATATCACCCTTCTGGCACAGCAGTCATGTATTCTCTCAATCAGGACGCCCACAGAGCTTTGAGTGCCAGAGTTTATATGGAGTCTCATCCTGTAGGCATGATTGATGGAACTGATGCCCACAAGGTTAAGCTGAATCTGCAGCCCACATAGCACCCCTCCCCCCACCCAGATCTGGGAGGTGGGGCCAATATGACCTGGCTCAAAGCCCCAACTCTCTAATCACCTGGCTGGTCTTTCTTGTGAGGGCAGCCCCCACCCTAAAACAAAATGCAGGAGTGGCTGGCCTGTCTGGGTCACCTAATTAGCATTCCAGGTATGGTCTTACATCCAAGAACCAAAGACACTCCTATCACTGGGAATTCCCAAAGATTCAGAGGCTGCTTCCCCAGGTACTGAGGCCAAAGACCAGCCAAGATTTTCATTATACTGCACAGTACATGCCCCGAGATAGAGGCCTCATGGAAATACACACAAAGGGTGTGCAACAGTCTTTGGTTGTACAGCGGAAAGAGCCTGAGCCTCAATTTCCCCCATTTGTAAAGTGGGAAAATAATAGTACATACCTTAAAAGAGTAAAAGCTATAATGCATGTAGTATAATAATGTAGTACAATGTACCCAGTGGCTAATGCAAAGTGTGCATTCAGTAAATACGTGTTTCCTCTCCCCTCATGAGGCTGTACCTTATTTAAGCTCACCTTGTGAATGTGGACTATATCTACCTTTAGAACAAAATTATTCTTAGTGCCATTGGACTCAAGGATAAAAAATTTACTTGCTGCTTTAGTTTCTCATCAGCTAAAACAAATACCATAGCATGGGTCAGCTTAAACAAGAGGAACGTATTGGCTCACTGTTTAGCAGCTGGGAGAAGCCCCAAATCTAGGAGCCAGCAAGGTGATGCTTTTCTGCCCAAAGATTATGGCATGTTGGGGCTGGCTGCTGGTGATCCTTGGTCCTTGGCCTTTCTGTCACATGGCAGTGCACATGGCAACACATTCTCGTTTCTCCTCTGGGTTCCACTGACTTCCGGCTTCTTCCCGTGGCTCTTTTTCTAAATGTCCAATTTCCTTTGCTTGCGAAGACTTCAGCCATATTGGATTAAGGCTCACCTCATTCAGTCTGGGCACACCTTAAATGAAGTAAGCTCTTCAAAAGGTCCTACGTACAACGAGTTCATGCCCACAGGACTGGATTAAGATTAAGAACATGTTTTTCTGGGGTGCGTAACTCTCAAGTCACCACACAAGCATACTGAAGCGAAAACAATGTAATCCTTGAATTTCAGTATTTCCCATTTATTGAATGCAAATAAAATATGCATCAAAATAAAGATCATGCCAATAATGACCGTATACAAACTAACCTTTCAATTTTTTTTAAAAAGCCTTACATTTTCATCACTGTATTTTAGCCTAGTCACTCGTGAAATATGCCACCCAAAAACCAAAGGAGAAAAAGCCCTCAGAAACAGACTTTTAAGGATATCCTGCCAAACAAAGATTAACCTCAGCAGCAGAGAGCTCCTTGGGGGCGCAGACATCCTTGGTTTCTCCACTGTGGCCATCAAAGCTCCATCATTGCTCTGTTTCAAGGAGCAGCTGGAATGCTGATAAGGTCACGGGTTTGAAGCCACACAATCCATGATTTCCCATCCCAGCATTGTCACTTGCAGGCTGTGGCAATGGGTACTTGTTTTCTCATCCATATACTGTGTCTCTAAAATGACAAATCCCAATAATGTGAGTAAATAAATGGGTGGTGATATTAAAGCATTTTCCTCGTGGTGGTCATATGAGGATGAGATAACATGTTGACGTGTCACGTACGTAACCTGCCTTTGAATTACTATGCACCACTCTTAATTCTTTCTCAAACTGAATGGGTTCTGCAGTGAAATACCTCATAAATGGTTCAAAATCTCATGCACATACCTGATTCCTGAAACCACATTTGCTCTGTTTTGGAAATAACCTAATTTTGATCACACATACGTACATGCACACCCTCTTAGAATTATTTCAGATAGCCAACGTATACCCAAAAGCGAACTGAGAAATAAAACGCAACTCTGAATTCACCCATAAGTTCTGACTCTCTCTCTCAGTAAGCTGAAGCTTTTCTGTACCAGAAGGGTCTTTCACCGGAAATAAGCAATGGCTTCCAAAAAAGGGCCTAATACATTGTTAGCACCACTCACGTTGAGAACGTAATAAAATAATCACTGAGGAATGTTCCAAGATTTACTCATAAAGTCAGTAATTTTTTGTCATCCGTTGCCATTATCAAGTAACTTGTGACCTAATAAATGTCACTATCCATTTTCTTTAATTAAAATAATAAATATTATGCAGTGACACAGATTGGCATTTATGCCTTCATTTCTGTGATGCGGGATTTATGGCCAAGGCTTTCTTTGAGGGACTCCACAAATAAAGCTTCTTAAGCTGTTGAGAGATGAACACAAGCTCAGGTTAATGAAATCGGACAAGGAAGGGCAGTGATGGAGGAAGCCTCATACCAAGGAAAAGGGACTCCCCACCCCAAGCTAGAAGTGCTCTTGAGGTGGCAAAATGCATGTTCCCTTTTCCTACAAAGTTCTACTTGAAATATATGTAGGATGGACTCAGAGGCAGCATGGACTCCACAGCCCTTTCCTTTGGGCGAGTTGAGTAAATGTGGCATCTGGAGTCTCTTGGAATCACTGCTCACTGCTTTATGGTGCATTCCAAGGCAGGAGGCGCCATCACGAAGAAAAAGAAGCTCTACCATCACCATCTGCTACTGGGGAAACAAACTGAACCACTGTAATGTCCCAACCACCTACTTAAAAAACAAACAACGTTCTAGGTTCTGAAAAAACGAAGGGTTACCCTTCACCAAATCAAAAGCAAAAGCATGAAAACAAAAACTAACAAAAAACAACTAGGAAGATATCTCTGAGAGCACCTCCAGAACTCTGCTCTTGCTCAAAGCCCAGGATTTCAGCAGCCATGAAGCCAATGCTCCCAGGCCGACATCCACCCCTGGCTCAGCTCCATCCCAGGCCAGTCCAGCCAGCACCTGCGCTCCGGGAAATGGTGGGCAAATGGTGCGGCTGCTGTTGAAAGCTTGAGAGCAGCACTAGACAGGTGTGAGGGCACCTCCACAGCTGGGCTTTATCTCTGTGGATTATTTACACCTCGGGACTGCAGGCACCTCAGCTCACAGCACTCCATCTCCAGCTCAGGGCTGTGAGAAGTGGCCAGGCCGCTAGGCAGTGCTCCTCAATGATGGGGCCAGAAGGAAGGCCCCAGATGCAGCGCACAGCTGCTTCAGCCCCACGAGGTCACTGGATGCCTCTAGCTCTGCTTTTCTTGGCTGTGGCTCCAGGGTGAATCTGTACACTTGAGGCTCAATTAGAGATCCAATTTCTCTACTGCTGAGTACTTCAATGAAAGGGAAAGAGATACAGCAACTCTCAGCTGAAGAAGTCCCAAATTTGTAAGTGGCCAGATCTGAGTTCAAATCCCAATGCTACCACATACTGGAGAAAAGGGACACACAGCTGGTACTCAACAAACACCAGTTCCCAGAATGGAGGGAAAATATTGGGTTCCCATTCCCTTCAGTGCCTCCGGTCAGGTGATCTAAAATAGTATGTGTACATACATACACATGCACATACACGTATACACATGCACGCATATACACACATGCACACATATAGCACACGCATATACACACGTACGCATATACACACGCATGCATATACACACATACATGCAGATATTTACATGCACATTATAATCAAAACGATATACACAAATTATATATAAGTAGACGTATCTATACACACGTATATATTCATGCTCTCACTTCTGTACACATTACAGACTATACCGTCATAACGTGGTTTCATCTAAGGTACAGATTACAGGAATTTGGGCTTCACAGTCCCACATTGATGCCCAATGATGCAACAGCAAAGAGGAGTCCCAGGAGGAGGCAGCTGCTTCCACTGAAGGCCTAGCATGGCCAGGAAGTCATAAAGCTTCAGGCTCCTTCTCCTCTGGATGATGCCTGAGCTGTCACTGCACCTGAGACTGTCTCTGCTTCTGTCCTTTCCCACATGCTCAGATCAGAAACATTTACATTTTTCTCCCATCACTGACTCGGGCTGGAGTCTGTTGATTTTTTATCTCCATTCCCTTAATAAACTTCCAGGTAGATTCTAAAACATTAAGGTCCCTTTCAGTTATTAAGAGTCCAGTCCACATTACCACTTTTGACTCACGTCCACTTCATCACCAGCTCAGGGAACTTGGAGGGGACTTGTTTCATTTTCACTCTCCCCCTTCCAGCACTTTGAAGGGAGGGAAACCCAAAGGCTGGTTCTAAGGTACCTCCTTCCTTTCCAAGTTGAAGGTCTGGTTTCTCTGGTAGTGAGGACAAAGAGGGAAATGGTCACCTGCCAGGGGTGGGGAGGCAGCACAGGTCTCACAAGGTCATTGTCAGTGAATTCTCGGCTGCCGATTCTCTGCGCCAGTATGGCGGTCTCCTCACAGCGGAGGCATTGTTTCATGGGACAGTGGACTCCACCCTGAGCCTGTCCATCCCCAAGGACCCTGCAAACAGGGGGTAGCTTTGTCCTCATTCAGCCACACTGACCCCTGCCCCTATGCACCGCAACCAAGAGGGGACAATGTCCTAGGATTTGTTTCTTCTCCAACTCCATGCTTTGCCTCATGGAGCCAAGGGCCCAACTAGGCTCTGTGCTCCTTGAAGGTCACCAGGACCTGAGGTGGAGTGGTCTCACCACATTTCCCAGACCCTAGTCCCTATATTCAGGTACACTCCCAAATTCCAGGGGGGCATGTCAAAATCTCCCAAGAATGCTCTCAATATGCCCCACTCTGCTGCAACCCACCACCAAGCTGGATCTGAAGGTTCCCAACTCAACCATCATCCAGTGGAATATGACATCCAACTTCTACTTCTTTCTAGCCCTGCAATCTTCCAACATGATGCTCTAAGGTATTCTGCATTTCTAGAAAGCTCCCTGGTGACATTGCTGCTACAGGTCAGGTCTGCATACCACGTTTTAGCAAGTGTATTCCATTTCCTTCTCTCAGTGATTTTGAGGCCAAGTAAATCTCTTCATTCTCAAATTAACTAGTAACATTTAAGAGGATTCACTTAGGTCAAAAACTGTGCTAAGTGTTTTTACATGCATTATATCATTTAATTCTCTCAACAACCTTTTGAAACCACTAGAAATGGTTTCATTTTAGAGATGGGGAAACTGGTCATTAAAGGGGCTAAGTGGCTAGACCCAGGTTTCAAGATCAGCAAATGGCAGAGTTGGGATTTGAGTCCAGGGTGCATGCTCCTAACCACCATATTCAGAGAATGCAAACCAAAAATAAAGGTCGTAGCAAAGAAGCTAAATAAGATACACAATTGGTAGGTACAAGGAAACTTCATTAAGAGCGGCTTCCTTCAGACTCAGGTGTCCCTGAGCTGGTTCTCCCTCTTGGGAAAATTGTAGTACTGAGCTCCTGAAACGGCCCAGGATACATTTAAGCACAGGTTCACATCGCAAACCCCAACACTTTCCTCTGTCTTCATTTATCGCTGCCGAGTTCAAGCAACCTCTTCTTTGTCAGTGGGGACCACATGAATAATAGATATGTCATTTTTAACTGTCAACAACATACTTTGTAAATGGCGTGTGCAGGCTTTTAAATAACCCAGTCAACCCTTCCTCTGACATCATTTTTATACCACACTTTGCAACGAAACCAGAAACAATCTGAAAAAGCTCAGGGATGAAACTACAGAACCACACTTACCCACACAGTCTTGTCTGCCTTGAATATTTCCCTGGGCTCTGTTTTCCCCTCCTCCACTCTCATAACAATTGTCTGCTATGGAGGCAAGACAATTAGAATATTTCAGCCTCTTCCTGAGGTTAAACAGGCTCCTCTTTCCCCATCACAGTTAGCTTATGGCATGGGGAAGAGATTGCTGCTGTTCATTCTTCCTTGTAGGTGACATCGGGATGATTCAGAAAGACAGTTTCCTTCCAACAAGACCCTGGCTCGCCGTACGTTGGACTGTTCTGCATTTGGACGAGGTGACGTGAATTTCCCACTCACCTGCAATGAGAGGGCATTTGTCCTAAGACAAAATCTTGTCACAGACGCGGGTGCCGCTACACAAAGTAAACCGTCAGCCCTATTTGTCAGGTGACTCGAGGGAGTGACATCCCCGAAGAAACGAACAAGTCTGTGGCTACTCCACAATTTGTCAACAGAGGACTCAGCATGTTCCAGGCACATCACGCGCACTTAACCAAAACCGAAATTTAATTAATAAGAACTAATGGAAGGAAATGGAGTCTCCTTGGTCACCTTCTTTTTAAACTTTTCTTTCTTATTTTGGAAAATTTCAAACATATAAAAGTAAAGAGAACGGTGCAATGACCGCCATATACCCAGCTTCAATAATTTATTGACTCGGCAAAATCTTGTTTAAGTTCCATCCCACCTGTTTCCTCCCCACTTTTGAACTACTGTGAAGCAAATTTCAGACTTTGTATCATTTTATGTATAAATCTCAATTCTCTTCCCAAATTGTTTAAATATATCCTCTCATTGCCATCCCCACCGCCATGTCTTTATTCAGATGCTTACCACCTGTTACAGTGGATTGATTTGGGGCTCCCAAAAAAGATATGTCCCTCCTAACCCCCAGAACCTGGGAATGTGACCTTATTTGGAAAAATAGTCTTTGCAGATGGAATTAAGTTGAGATCCTCCTGGATTTAGCCAGGGCCTTACTGAAATCCAATGTCACACATCCTTACAAGAGAAAGACACAGAGACACACACACACACACACACACCCGGGGAGAAGGCCACGTGAGCACAGAGGCAGAGATGGGAGCAGCGAGGCAGCCCTGGACCAAAGAACGCCCGGGGGCATCAGAAGCTGGAAGAGGCAAGCAGGGGGCCTCCCCCAGGCCCTCCGGAGCGATGGTAGCTTGCCAGCGTCTCGACTTCAGGCTGGCAGCCTCTAGAACAGCGAGAATAAATGGCTGCTGTTCCAAGCCCCCAGGTGGGGCTAACTTACTAGGGCAGCCACAGGAAACGAGGACAATCGCCATCTCAGTGGCTTCTGTCAACCTGGTTCCCTCCCCCCACTGATCACCCCAAGGACACGGTAGCAGGAATCTGCCCAGGGTGCTCCACACTTGGGCTCTCCAACGGCTCCCCGTGGCTGCCCGGGCCACGTAGGCTCCTTACCTGGTGACGGCTCCCCGTGGCTGCCCGGGCCACGTAGGCTCCTTACCTGGTGACGGCTCCCCGTGGCTGCCCGGGCCACGTAGGCTCCTTACCTGGTGACGGCTCCCCGTGGCTGCCCGGGTCACGTAGGCTCCTTACCTGGTGACGGCTCCCCGTGGCTTCCCGGGCCACGTAAGCTCCTTACCTGGCGTGGTCCTCGCCTGCTCCTCCAGCTGCATCCCTACCTCCTGCATTTTAGCCCTTCACGCCACGTGCTGGCTGCCTCTGTCCCTCTGCATAAATTCTATCCAAGAGAAACGTAATTAGTACAAGCCACGAATGTAAGAGCCACACATGCAATTGTAAATTTCCTATTTGTCACATTAAAATAAACAGATAAAATCTATTTTAACATATTTTATTTAACCACCATACCCAAAATATGCTCATTTTAGCATGTTATCAATATAAAAATGATGAGAGTCTTTATAGTCTGTATGTTTTGGTATTAAGTCTTCAAAATCTAGTGTACATCTTATACTCGCACATATCTCAATTCAGACTAGCCAGATTTCAAGGGTTCAACCTTCCCTCATTGTTTTCTAGCTCCCACCAATAGGATAAATTATTCCCTCCTCCATCCTAGGTATAGAACGTGGATATATTTCAATTTATTCACTGGTCACATTGTGAATTCACCATTGCATGTGTATCTCTTCTACTAGACTGTGTTCCTCAGAGGACAAACCTACTTTAAAGATTTATTTATTTATTTATTTATCCCCGCCTTGCTGCTTGTGTTTGCTGTGTCCATTTTGCTGTGTGTTTTTTCTGTGTCTGCTTATCTCCCCCTTGCTGCGAGGTCTTTGCTGCATCAGCCCACCGTGCCGCGCGGCCCGGCCTGCCCTCACAAGGAGGCCCCGGGAAGCGAACCCGGGGCCTCCCATATGGTAAACGGGGGCTCTAGCGATTGAGCCACACCCGCTTCCCGACAAACCTACTTTAGTCGTCTCTGTATCCTTGTACCAGTGGAGCCTGACACCTGGAAAGTCACAATGGGTACTAAATAAAGGCTCTTTGATCTGTAGTCTGTCCTTCCCCATGGTGGGTGGGAAGAGCACAGGAATACCTCAAGTGTTTGTTTATCTGCAAAGCGAGTGGACAAGTATACCATAACAAGTGCACAGAACTCTATAGTTTATACATAGCTTTCACACTCATTTCATTTTATCCTCTGAGAATATATTCATAACCCCATATGTTGCGTGATGTAGCTGAAGCCAAGAGGAGTGATGGGATTTGAATAAGGTCACAGATCTATTTGGAAGCAGAGCCAGGACTTGAACCCAGGTCCCTGGGCTGTTGGCCCAGGGCTTTCCCACACTGAGTATATGCCCTTCTCTTGGCTCACCCCACACACATCAGCTGGTCAGGATCAGATTCCATATCTGTTTGTGCCTCTGCATGGAGACTACTTATAGCTCTTTCATCTTTGCAGGCCTCACTGTCTTTTGAGATCTACTCTGGTCTCCCTTCTCCTTGAAACTTTCCCTAATAGTCTCTGATCCCCAGCAAGCACATATGGCCCATGGTAGAAAATCCCGCTCTTCAATGAGACGTCATCTTGTCTTGTTCCCTATTATTTCATCTTGTCTTCATTGTTAGATCATGAGCTCTTGGAGGTGAAGAATAGTGTCTTTTACCCCTTGCGCCATGAGCACAAGGGGGAAGCCAACTTCTTCTGAGTATCTACTACATGCCAGACCCAATGCTAAATGCTCTCATATGCATAATAATTGTGTTTACTCCTCAAAACCCTGCAAGATGAGTTCAATCGTACTCACTTTTAAAATGAGTAGACAGAGGGCCAGAAATGTTGAGTAAATTCTCAAGACCACCCAGAGCCACATGCACAGGGAAGCTCAGTGAGACCTGCCCATGATTGAAATGTAGTTCTAGGTCGGATAGACAGGAGTAGACTTAGGAGCTGGGAAGCCCAATAAACATAACCAAATGGATCAACTAGGCTTCCTGGCAACCAGAAAGGGAGAGTGTTAATGGTCCTTGTATTGTGGGAAAATAAGCTGATCCTCAGAAACAGGGCCAGGCCCAGTATGACTCCTTTCTCTGTATATTCTAAATCCAACACCTTCTGACCATTATGAATATACAGACATTAGTCGAAAAGAGACCCAGCAGGACAGAGCGCTTTGGTGTCACAGTATCTCACACATCCTCCCCTCCTTTCCATCCCTATCATCAATGCCTTCTCAGGACCTCATACCAAACAACTGAAAGCCTTCAAGCTGATTTCCCTATCTCTAGTCTCATACCTTCACCATCCTATCTACCACATTGCCTCTAGGACAATACTAACTGGAACATAGTACTCTAAAGCTCAAAAACATTTATAGCATTTGGTCATGAACAATATATGATCCAAATTCCTTTGGCTGACCTTCAAAGTCCTTCATAATCTGACCACTAGCTATCTTTCAGGCTTATCTCCCATTATTTCTCAACATACTCTGAAGCTCAGACCATATTAGATTGCCCACTGCTAAGGAGTCCCTGTTCCTCCAATGGCCCCAATCCTCCTTCCATACCCTCCTTTCTAGCCTTTGTAAATGTGACAGGCATGCCATTGGTTGTAGTATAGGACTGCCTCCTGGCTTCACCAGGTAAAACAGAGAAAATGTTCTGCTCTGGGGAGAAGGGAAGGAAAGAGGGAGAAAGGAAGGAAAAGGGGGAGGGAGGGATGAAAGGAAGGAGGGAGGGAAAAAAGAGGGAATTATGGGCCTTCAGAGGAAGAGTGTGAGGATACTGAGAATAGAAGATGAGTGAATACAGCCAGTCTTACATTCCCAGGAAGTGTAAATAATATCAGGAAACAATATAAGTGAATAAACCAAGATATTTTCTGACTAGCTTGAGAAAGAAAACCAAAAGAGGGACCACAATATGGGTGTGCCAGAGATTGTTAGAATGTAAGCGCCCCTGGACAAATCAAAAAGACATCAGTGGAAGGAGAGGTAGGTTCATATAGCCAGTTTCCTACTTCTTACCTTTGGCCATACTAACTTGGATGGGCTTTGCTCCCATCTGTTGACAAACTGATGTAGGAAGATCATAAAACGCAGCGAACTCTACGCAAACGCTAATGATTAGATAACCCTTCAGCACATCAGTGTGACCCTATCGCTGGAGTGATAGCTGCACTGGTGAGCCTGGACACCCTCCTTCCCCAAGGGGAGGACAGAGAAGTATGGCCTGTACTTCCTCGTGGCTCATGCTCTTCTCTCTCCTGAGCCATCCTAACCCAGCAGGTCAGAAACCACCCAGCCAACAATGGCTCCCGGAAACCTTCCACCTTCTCCTTTCTTGTCAAATCCTCTTCCTCCTCTGAGCCTTCGCAAACTTTACTTCCCCTCTCAAAGTATACACCACTTCCCCTGCTCTAATAACATTATCAGTGCTTTAACTTCTTCTACTAGACAGCCGGCGATCAAAGGGAAGGGACTCTGACTTATTCACGTCTACACACAACTCAACATCTGACACCGAGTGGTTACTCCATAAACACTATGGGATGACATAGTTAAAACACCCGTGATTTGAAAGACTTCTCCCATTTCAGCAGCATAAGTAATTTTAGGTTTAGTCTATCAGTGTAAGTGTTCAGTGGGGTAGCTTAGGCCTAGGCCCCCAAAGCAGCCACTCCAGTTCCTCCCTGGTCACAGAAAATAATTGATAGCTATAAACTATTGAGTATCAATTGTGTGCCAGGGATTGTTCTAGTACTTTATATGCACTAGCTCACTTCCTCCTCACAACCACCCTGGGGTAGACACAGTTACTCATTATCTCCATTCTGAAAACGAGAAACCTGAGGTACAGAAAAGTTGTTTCCTAAAAATGGCACATAGCTAAGAAGCATTAGGACAAAAAATCAAAGACAGGCCATCTGGTTCCCAAACGCACAATGCTCCACTCTCCCACCACAGAAAAATGAGCTGAAATGTTTTTAAGACGAAATTTTTCAGTATCACTACTTCCTAGCCGCTGGCCCTTAGGCATTACCTAATCTCTCCAAATTCAGATTTTCTCATCTCAAAAATCAGGGCATCAGTATACCTTCCTCATTAGGGCTGCTGTAGGGGAAATGGCCTAATGAATGGGTAGCACCTCTCATACAGCAGGCACTCAGATGCTTTCTGTGCCAATCATGAATCTCTTAAATCAATTTAAATTGGCTGAAAGGAAAACAAAAAATTATCGGCTTATGTAATTGAAAAAAGTCCAGGGTAGAGAAGTCTGTGGACACAGGTGAATTAGGGGCTCAAATAGTGTCGTGAGGACAGGATTGTCTCTTTCTCTGTTTCTCAGCAATTATTTTCTTTGAGTTGGTTTATTCTCTAGTTAACTTTCTCCATGTGGTGATTCCTGGCAATTCCAGGTTACATCCACAGCTTAGTGACTCGAGAAGAAAGAGCATTTCTTTCCCAATAACGGTGGCAAAACCCATAGAATTGAGTTTCATTGGATCTCTCGGATTTCCTGCCCTTTCCTAAACCAACTGCTGTGAGGAGGGGAGTGGGCATGTTGATTGGCTAATCAGTAGAACTGGGAAGACTGGGTTGGCCCCAACCAAATGAGAGTGGAAAAAATTTTTCCTTTTGCTAAAGGAAAAATGAGGTGCTTGTCCCAAAGAAGCAAGAATGGATCCTGGGCCAGCAAAAGCAGCAGCTGTCCGCTCACTCTTAATATTTTCAATGTTCTCATGTTCTAAACAGACAGGGTTTCCTGGCTTGTTGCCCACCAATAATGGTTTCCTCTAGTCCACATCCACTGCCAGTGCGTCTTACAGACTTCTCCAAGCCTCTGAGAGTGCATGGGCACCACGCTTCCTCCCAGCTACTGCAAAGCTCAAATTAGTGCTCCCTGAGCCCCTTCCGAGGCATATCAGAGACCAGCTGTGCAAGGACCTGTCACCTTCTTGTCAGGGAAAGTTTTCTGTCCAAAGAACTTTTGTCATCCCTCCTTTCTCAAGGAGCTGGATGTCACTTGAAGAGACAGCTGAAGTCACTCACAATGGCTGGTCTCAAATCAGCACTCACTGGCCTTGTCACTGAAAGCCTCACCCCGCAGCGAAAACTGTCACTGATCATGTTTAGATATGTACGCTGAGGTATTAGATTAGAAGAGAGAATGCACGAGATGGGAGTTTAAAAGAGGCCAAGTTGCAAGGGAAATCTTAATAGGAAGAATTGAAGGCTTAGGTTGGGAGGAGCGAAGGGCATCTTTTTCCAAAACCCAATTTATACTTCCCATCAAAACCAGCAAGAGTGTGTGTGAGCATGCACACACATGCACAGGCACATGCACACACACACTGGCACCAACGCCCTGTATTTACAAACATTTCTCATACAGAGTAAACATTCTCCACTTATCCACATGCTTTATAAATGCCTGAACCTTGTCAGGAGGTCAGGGGATAGTTGCTTTATCCAGATTAATATAAATGACTAGCTTTCACCTTCAGATCAAAATATTGCTAAATAATGTCAGAAAAAAAATATTGACTCAACAAACTCAATTATCTTTTTGGGGAAATAGCAGAAAGAGTCCACAAATGAATCAAATGGTATTTGTTGTCTTTCTCTGCATATGCTCTTTAGGTAGCATTTCTTAACCTCAGCAATACTGACATTTTGGTCTAGATAATTCTTTGTTTGGGAAGGATGAGGAAACCTGTCTTATGCATTGTAGGATTTAGCAGCATCCATGACCTCTACCCACTAGATGACAACAGAATACCCCTAGTCATGGTCAAATGTCCCCTTGGAGGCAAAATCTCTGCCAGATGAGAACCACTTATTCAGGGACTCTAAAAAAAATGTGACTTTCCATATTACTACATAGAATATTGGTAATTATGCATAAATATGCATCAACTGGGGGCGAATTTGCACTTCAATTTTGGAGAGCTTTTTTTGTGGACTTCTACTGCTGGTATTAGTCAGTATACTTATGATTAAAACATTGACAATATCTATAGTATTTAGGTTGCTGTTAGCCATTTCTGTGGCGGTGCTTCCTGAACCTTGGAATAGAGCAGCAGGAGTAGAAAAGAGTTTGGGATTTTAAAGCAGACAGTTTGGGTTTGAAAAATTCCAGACATGCTTCTAACTAGTGACATGATTCAGGACCTGTTTTTTAACTTCTTTACATATGAAAAATACACTGTAAAATGGAGATTGTAGTAGTTACCTCATAAGAAAGTTACATTTTATAAATGGTAATCATATTCAAGAAGATACTGACACAGAATGGATGCTGAATAAATGTTGATTTATCCTAAGAACATACTTAGCTCTAAAAGGGTCTTGCCCTATGATTAAAAACAAGCCCAAGGAACAACCAGCAAAATGGTGGCAGAGTAAAGAGCTCCGAGAATCAACTCCTGCTATGGGGCAGTTGGTGGTTGCCCACAACTAACTAGAGCACTTATTTGGGGGCTGCAGGAGACCAGAAGTACATCCTGCAACATCCTTGAAAGAATGGAAGGAAGAGATGCCCATCTGCAGAGAAGATTCGCGAGTAGAGCCCTCCACGCCCTGGAGGCCGGTACCCATTCTTCACTGGAGGCACAAGCCAACTCAGGAGCCGTTCCGTAGCCGAAATTGGAAGCTCCACTTCCCAAAATAGGGGAGGAAGAGATGGGTGGGCACCAACTTCAGCTACTGATGAGTAAATTCAGCGGGCTAAAGGATAATCCTAAGAACAGCTAAAGTTTGAACCTGTCCAAGTCAGAAGGAGGCCGGGAGCCGTCATCTTAACTCCGCATCTGACATGACGGGAAGCAGGGCTGAATGAAAATCACAATGTTGGCAGGGACCGGCTTCTTTCCATCTAGATGAGATTGCTGCTCTAGCCTGGTCCCCAGGCCCACCTCGGGCAGGGAGTAAGCTGCGGGGAGCTTCGCCAGCCTCTCCAGGAAATCACAGGCTACACCGCGGAGACCAGTGATCATCCTACTCTGGCAGCACAAGCCACCCCAGGAGCTATTCTGTGGCAGGAATTGGAAGCTCCATTTCCCAAAAACAGGGAAGGAAGAGATGGTTGGTCACGGATTTCAGCTACTGATTAGTCAATTTGGCTGGCTAAAGTATAACCCTAAAAACAGCTAAAAGTTGAGCCTTTCCAAGTCAGAAGGAGGCCAGTAGCTGCCATTTTGACTCCACCCCCAGCATGAGGGGAAGCCGGGCTGACTGAAAATCACAGTGACCATAGAGACCGGTTTCTTTCACCCAGATTGGCCTGCAGCCCTAGCCTAGGCTTCAGCCCCACCTCTAGAAGGGAGGAAGCTGGTGGGCCCTCCACCAGCCTATCCAGGTAACTGCAGGTACATTTAGCTGGCACAGACTGAATAATCAGAAATCTACCCAGGCAACTGTGGTCATCTTGGACCTGCATTGCATAGACTGCTGCCCACACCTGCAGCTCCATCCCCGCCCCAGGCAGGGGAGAAAGGGGCATGAAGCTTCATCAGTCTCTCTGGGCAGCTACAGTCTAGGCCTGCATGAATTGGATTATTCAACACAGCTATGGCTCTGTCCCTACCCCTGGCAAAGGAGAAAGTTGGGAGAAGCTTCATCGGTCCTTAGGGCAATGAGGGCAGCTTGAGTCTCCACAGCTTATAGCACCAACTACATCCTTGGCTCCTACTACACAACCAGAAAGGGAGAAAGGGCAAGAAGCCCTAAATTAAAGAGAAAAACTACACCCAGAATAAATACTCTAGTAAGCCAGATGCCAAGACATCAACAAAAAATTACAATCCACACCAAGAAACAGAAAGATATGGCCTAATTGAAGGAACAAGATAAGCCTCCAGATGACATAAAGGAGTAGAGACACTAATCATAGATGTTCAAACAAATCTCCTTAATAAATTCAATGAGATGGCTAAAGAAATTAAGGATATTAAGAAGACACTGGATGAGCACAAAGAAGAATTTGAAAGCATACATAGAAAAATAGCAGATCTTATGGGAATGAAAGGTGGAATAAATGGAATTAAAAATACACTGGGATCATATAATAGCAGATTTGAGGAGGCAGAAGAAAGGATTGGTGAGCTTAAAAAAATGGCCTCTGAAAGTAAACATACAAAAGAACAGATGAAGAAAAGATTGGAAAAACTTGAACAAAGTCTCAGGAAACTAAAGGATAGTAAGAGATGTGCAAACACATGTCATGGGTGTCCTAGAAGGAGAAGAGAAGGGAAAAGGGGAAGAAGGAATATTTGAAGAAATAATGATAGAAAACTTCCCAACCCTACTGAAGGGCATAGATATCCATGTCCTAGAAGCATGACAGTCTCCCATCCGAAAAAATCCGAATAGACCAACTCTGAGACACATACCAATCAGAATGTCAAATGCCAAAGACAAAGAGAGAATTCTGAGAGCAGCAAGAGAAAAGCAATGCATAACATATAAGGATACCCAATAAGATTAAGTGCCAATCTCTCATCAGAAACCACAGAGGCAAGAAGACAGTGGTATGATATATTTAAGATACTGCAAGAGAAAAACTTCCAGCCACAAATCTTATATCCAGCCAAGACTGTCTTTCAAAATTGAAGGCGAGTTTAGAATATTCACAGATAAACAGAAACAGAGAGTTTGTAACCAAGAGACCTGCTTTGCAGGAAATACTAAAAGGTGTGCTACAGCCTGAAAAGAAAAGACGAGAGAGCGGTCTGGAAGAGAGTCTAAAAATGAAAATTATATCAATAAAAGTAACTAAAAGTGTCAAAAGAGTGGTGAAAATAATATAGGACAGATAAAACCCAAATATTCAGGAATAAACTTAACGAACGATGTAAAGCACTCGTACTTAGAAAACTACAACAACATTGTTAAAAGCAATCAAAAAAGACCTAAATAATTGGAAGAACATTCCATGCTCATGGATTGAAAGACTAAATATCATTAAGATGTCAGTTCTATTCAAATTGATATACAGATTCAACGCAATCCTGATAAAAACTCCACCAGCATTTTTAAATAAATGGAAAAAATGATTGTCAAATTTATTTGGAAGTGTAAGGGGTCCTGAATAGCCAGAAACATCTTAAAAAGGAAAAGAAGTTGGAGGACTCTCATCTCCAGTCTTTAAGTTGTGTTACCTAGCTACAGTGGTAAAAACAGGATGGTACTGGCATACAGACAGATACATAGACCAATGGAACCAAATTGATGGTTAAAAAACAGACCCTCACATCTATGGTCAAGGGATTTTTGACTAGCCTGTCAAACCCACCCAGCTTGGTCAGAACAGTCCATTCAACAAATGGTGCTGAGAAAATTGGATATCCATAGCAAAAGAAGGAAAGAGGACCCCTATCTCACACCCTATACAAAAATTAACTCAAAATGAATCAAAAACCTACGTGTAAAAGCGAGAACCATAAAGCTTCTAGAAGAAAATGAAGGAAAGTATCTGCAAGACCTGGTGGTAGGTGGTAGATTCTTAAAGGAGATAAGAGGAAGACTGAGATGGACTACTGATATTTAATGTATGTAGAAATTTCAATTAGCTTTACTGTAAAAAGTGTGGAAATGTTCAGAGTTGATAACACATTATAGTGAGTAACAGCTGGTTTATAAATGATAACACATTATAGTAACAGCTGGTTTATAAATGGGGATGTGGCTGAAAATGGTAGTCTAGGGATGTAAATGCCAATTGACAGAAAGCTAGGGAATAATCTAGGGACTGAATCACACAGTAAACCCAGAGGTGGATGAGAATAGTGGTTGCACAGATGCAAGAGTGTCCTTTGTGAGCTAGAGCAGGTGTACATCAGTATTGCAGGGTGGTGGGAATGTGGAGAAGCATGGGAAAAATACAACTGGAATGACCTATGGAGTGTGGTTAACAGTAATAATGTAATATTTTTGCATCTATGCCAAAGATGTTTTCTGTTGATAATGGGGGAGTATGGAAAATGTGTGCCAAATATATGCTGTGGAATAATCAGATGATATTATCTCATAATCTGTAACAAATGTTCCACCACGGTGTGGTGTGTTGATAGAGGGGTATTGTTTGGGAATTCTGCACATGTGCATGATTCTTTTGTAAGTTTACAACTTTTGTCATAAAAATATTTTTTAAAAATGATAATAGGGTGGGTTGGGGGAAGAATATACCAAATGTAAGATAAGGACTGTAACTAGTAGTAAGATTTTGACAATATTCTTTCATAATTTGAACAAATGTCTCATGACAACACAAGGTGTTGATTGACGGTTGATGTATGGGACCCCTGTATGATGTTATGAATGTTTGCTTTGTAAGTTCACAACTTTTACTATACATTTATTGTTTATGTATGTTCATGTATAAATGGTATAAATAATAATAATAATAATAACAGGGTGGGTTGGGGGAAAATACTTTGGTTAGTAGTAATATTTTGAGGATGCTTTTTAATCATTAGTTAATGTTTCACAACAATGCAAGGTATTGGTGGTGGGGTGAGGTATGAGAGCCCTGTATGATGTTACGTATGTTTGTTTTGTAAGTTCACAACTATTACTACACATTTGTTGTTTATGTATGTTCATGTGTTAGTGATATATTTCAATAAATGAAAAAAATAAAAAAAATAAAATTTTAAAAATTTAAAAATAAATAACAAGCTCTAAGTGTGATTAACAGAGCTAAATGGAGGCCAATTATAACTTTTCTCTGCTTTTTGTTTCTCATGGAGTTTGTAATACCTTTCTATTCTCCTCTATTTGTCTTTATTAAATCCTTAAGTTTGTATAGGGCCTCACAAACACCATCAAAGTGCTTCTCCCCAAGCTATCTTTTCTAGAGACTTCTATCCTTCTGTTCTAATCTAAAGAAGAGTAGTCACATAGTAGAAATTACATACCAGGATTTCCTTTCATTACTCCTCTATTTGGCAAGATATGTGTCTTGTGTGAGAGACCGAAATTTTAATGCATGTATAACTATAAAACTTGTCTAGATAAATCAAGTTACATAAAATGTAAGTGCAAAGTCTCATTACTATATTTTTAACAAACAGACCCAAAATCATACCTCCAAGGAGTGCTGATTACAAAGTAATTACCATAGAAGTTCACACATTTATTATTACAAGAATGCTGCCATGGCCCAAACCACATTTATCCTTTCCTTGGAATATTCTCTCAGAGTGTACATTGCATACAAAGGGAGAAAGATTTGATTTGAGAAACAATCAAAAGGCCTAAAGCCAAGTGAAATAAAGAATGAGGGCATTAACCCAGGACTTTCTTCTGCTATGGAAAATGGATGAGGTTACTTCCCCAATTTCCCACCACCGTACCCCTAACCTGGGGAACAGATAACTCCAGGCTTTGGCCAAATTAGAGAGGTGGGAGGAATCCTAGAAAAAAATATGAATTCTCTTTTTTAAAAACATTCATTTGTATGCTCTTCCATAAAATATAATTTTAATATAAAATTTGTTGGAGTTTTTGGAATCATAGTCGAGGTCCAGAAAGATACAGGAAAAATAGCATCATATAATCCTCTGTGTAACTCTTGGCAGGAGTCCTATCCCAGACTGAAAAGCCAGATCAAGTAGGTCAAGGAAGCAGCCAAATATTTAACAAGCTGCACACATGAGTCCAGCTGATATGAGAGCACTGTAATTTGTAGAGGAGCTGATCATTTTCTAGCTGTACTCAGTCTCGTGGGATCTCATGCTCTTTCATGGCTTCAATTACATCTACATCCTGACCACTCCCAACTTTATATTTCTAACTCAGACTTCTCTCCTGAAACCCATTCTACTCTGTGGACTCAACATCTCCCCTCTAGGGTCCTAATTAGATACTTCACATACAATGTTCCCCAAACCAACTCCAAAAGGCTTTTCTCCCCAAAGCCTTCTCCTCCCATAACCTTCTCCATCTCAACTGATTGCAACCCCTTCCTACCACCTGCTCACACCAAAACCAACCCTGCAGTCATCCTTGATTTCTCTCTTTTTCTAAGACATCACATACAGTCTAGCAGCAAATCCACTTGACTCTACCTTCAAAATATATCTAGAATCTGATACCTCTCCCCACCTCCTCTGCTTCCACCCTGAACCAAACTACCATCACCTCTACTACAATAGGTACATAATTTCTACTTTGCCCCTCTACAGTATCTTCTCATTACAACAACCTGAGTGACACTTTTGAAATGTCCAGTCAGATCAAGTCAAGAGGAGTTGTTGGATCGCCATTTCTCTCAGTTTTTAGATTGGCTTTACATGGTCCAGGCTCTTTTTTTAACCTCTCCAACCTCATCTCCTACTATGTTTCCCCATTATGGCTCCACTCCAGCCACTGGCCTTCTTGCCGTTTCTTGAACACACCAAGTACACACCCACCTTAGGGCTGTTTTCTTTGCCTAGAATGCTTTCCCTCTAGCTATCACCGGGCTATCCCCCTCACCTGCTTTAAGTCCTTGTTCAAATCTTTCCTTTTCATTTAAGGCTAACCTGACCATACCATTTAAAATTACAACTACCCGCTCACCTCTGATCTCTTATACTTTGCTCTACTTTTTCTTTTTCCACAGCACTTATGACTAATTTACTTAGGTCTTATTTTATTGTTATAGTCTCTCTCCCACAGAATGTAGGCTCTATGAGGCTAGTGGTCTTTCTCTGTTTGTGGACATACCCACATATTCAGAACAATGCCGGACACAAAGCAGATGCTCAAGAATGTGTGCCAAATAAAGGCACTGAGAGATCTCACTTTTAAGGTTCCCTCTAAAAGTGCTCCAACACCTAGAACATGAAATGGGCTCACTGAAGATCTGGGATTCACCATATGGATGCAATGGAAGATCAAGGCAATACAGTGGTCAAAACTGACACCGAAGTGGCTACCCATGGGGTCAAGAGTGAGCAATGACATCAACATTTTCATACTCCTTTGTAGTTGGCAAAGGAAGTTGGTAGCCTGGGAGAAGAGGACTGAGAAGAAGAAATGTAGATCATTAAGACGGCAAAAAGCACACTCAGGGTGGTTTGAAGGAACAGGGTAGACTGGGTGAGGCAGTTATGGTCAGAAAGGGCCATTTTAAACCAATTTTTAAAAACTAACAAATGCAAATAGTAGAACTGGTCAAAAAATTTGATTAATAAATAGATCAAGAGCAGTTCAAAACTATTTTGAGTTCTCAATAACAGGGCATGTCATAAGAATCAAATATTTTCCTTAGATAAAATGCAGATAGCTAGTATCATATGAAAAAGAATTCACCTTGAATAGTGATCGAAACATACTAATTAAAACAAAAATAAGATACCAGATTTACATATTGACATGGTACATACTCAGAAAATAACAATATACAATGCTTCAGGAAGTGGAGTAAGACAAGCACACTCATACTACTAGGCAGAAAATTGTGGCAGTTTGATATTATTTATGAATCCCAAAAAAAATAGAAGGATTATGTTTATAAACTGGTCTGTTCCTCTGGGAGTGATACCCTTTGAAGGCATTAGATTCAACTGACATGTCTTGATTAAATTACCTCTTAAGATTTGGGCTTTGATTCAACAACATCAGTAGGGCACGAGTCAGTGTTGAGTCCCTGCCCTCTTGGTGGACTGATATAAAGGGACACTCACTCAAGAAGACACACAGAAGAAGATACACAGGAAGAGACAAAGCTCCATAGACACAGAAGAAGATACACGGTAGAGAGAGAG
>JAQZBX010036831.1:0-24025 GCA_029593785.1 Cabassous unicinctus
TAGATATACACAGAACATTACACTAAATACAAATGGATCATTTTCCAGGATAGATCACATGCCAGGTCAAAGAACCCATCTCAGTGAATTCAGAAATGTTGAAATTATATAAAGTAATCTATCTGTTTACAATGAAATGCCTCTGGAAATCAGTAAGGGACAGAAAACCAGATTAGGTACACATATATAGAAGTTAAACAACACACTCTTAGACAATCAGTGGAGCAGGGAGGAAACTGCAAAAGAAATCATTAACTACCTTGAAATGAATGAAAATGAGAACACAACAAATCCAAACATATCAGATGCAACAAAAGCAGTACTGAGAAGAAAATTCAGCCATAAATGAGTATATTAGAAAAGAAGAAACAGTGAAATCCATGACCTAAGTGCACCCCTGGAGGAACTAAGAAAGAATAACAAATTCATCCCCCAAAAAGCAGAAAAAACAAAATAACAAAGATTTGAGCAGAACTAAATGAAATAGAGAACAAAAAAAGAATAGAAAAAATTAATGTCACCAAAACAAAAGCTCGTTCTTTGAGAAGAGTAATAAAAGTGGCAAACCCTTTGCTAGACTAACAAAGAAAAAAGAGGGAAGATGTAAATTCACATAATAAAAAATGAGAGAGGGCATATCACCACTGATCCCACAAAAATGAACAGTATCATAAGAGGATATTTTGAAAAATTGTATACCAAAATGTTGGATAACTTAGATGAAAGGAACAAATTTTTGGAAACACACAAGAAGCCTATATTGATGAAAGAAGATATTGGTGAACTCAATATCACAAGTAATAAAATTGAATTAGTCATCAAAATCCTCCCATCTAAGAAGAACCCAGGACCAGATGGCTTCACAGATGAATTCTACCAATCATCTGGAAAGAACCAACAGCAATCCTGCTTAAACTCTTCCAAAAAAAAAAAAAAAAAAACAGAAATGGAGGGAATATTGTCTAACTCATTCTCTGATGCCAACATCACCCTAATACCAAAGCCACATAAAGATTCCACAAGAAAGGAAAACTACAGCCCAATCTCTCTAATGAATCTGAAAGCTAAAATCCTCATCAAAATACTTGCTAATCATATTTCACAACACATCAAATGAATTGCACACATTATGAGCAAGTGGCTTTCATCCATGGAATGCAAGGATGGTTTAACATAAGAAATCAATCAATGTAATAAACTACATTAACAGATCAAAAGAAAAAAATGATTATCTCTATTGATGCAAAAAAAATCATTTGACAAAACACAGAAAATTAATTTATAAAAACATTTCAAAAGATAGGAATAGAAGGAAACTTCCTCAACATGATAAAGGGTAAGTATGAAAAAAGGCACAGCTAAGATCATACTCAATGATGAAATGCTAAAGGCTTTCCCTCTAAGATCTGTAACAATAAAAGTAGGCTCACTGTCACCACTCTTATTTAACATTTTCTTAGATGTACTTGCACAAGCAAGAAAAAGATATAAAGGCATCCAAAATGGAAAGGAAGAAGTAAAAATTTCACTATTTGCAGATGACATGATTCTATACATAGAAAGCCCTGAGAAATGTACAATAAGGCTTCCAGAGCTGATAAAGGAGTTCAGTAAAGTGGCAGGCTATAAGATCAATGCTCAAAAATCAGTAGCCTTTCTGTACTCCAATAATGAGCAATCTGAGGGGGAAATCAAGAAAAAAATCAATTTACAATATCAACTAAAAGAATCAAATACTGAGGAATAAACTTTAATAAAGATAAAAAGGACTTGTATTCAAAAAACTACACAACACTGTTAAAGGAAATCAAAGAAGACCTAAATAAATGAAAGAATATTCCATGTTCTTGGATTGGAAGATTAAACATCATTAAGATAACTGTCCTACCCAAATTGACTTATAGATTTAATGCAATCCTAGCAAAAATTGAAACAGCATTTTTTACTGAATTGGAAAATCTAATTTTAAAATTTATTTGGAACGGCAAGGGGTCCCAAATAGCCAAAGATATATTGAAAAATAAAAAAATTGGAGGAATCACACTACCTTACTTTAAAACATGTTTGTTATCTACTAATGGTACTTTGATATCTACTAATGGAAATGTTGCTTTTTGTAGCAGTTTGATATTGTTTATGAATTCAAAAAATAGATATTAGATTATGTTTGTAATCTAGTCTGTTCCACTGGACATATTAGATTATATTGGATTAAAAGGTTTCACTTTTACTTGATTAAATAATGATTAAGGTTTTGATTAGGGCATTTCAGTAGGTTGTTTAGTCCCTGCCCCCTTGGTGCGCATACCACAGAGAAGGGAGGTGGGCATTTTTACGCTGGAGCCCCAGGAAGTAAATACACAGAGAACAGATACATGAGGAGAGTGAGAAGTCTCTGTTAGACATGACAGAGGCCCTGGGAAGAGAGAGAAGTCATTTGCCTGAGAGTTTACAGCTGACCTTGTGGAGAAAGGAAAGCAGATGTGCCTGAAGAGAATCAAGCCCCAGGGAGAGAGACAAGACCTAGAGACCCTGATAGTCTATAGATGACCTTGTGGAGAGAACAGATGAGCTAAGCCCAGAGAGGGTCAAGCCCCAGGGAGAGAGACAAGACCTAGAGACCCTGATAGTCCATAGATGACCTTGTGGAGAGAACAGATGAGCTAAGCCCAGAAAGGGACAAGCCCCAGGAGAGAGACAACACTTATCCCAGCCTACACCTGATATTGGAAGAAGCTGGGACCACACAACCTGAAGAGGAAACAGGAAGCCTGAACTCTTGCAGATATCAGCAACCACCTTGCTCCAACATGGGGTAACAGACTTTGGTGAGGAAAGTAACTTATGCTTTATGATCTGGTAACTGTAAGCTTACCAGAAAAATGCCCTTCATGAAAGCCAACAGGTTTCTGGTATTTTGCATCAGCACTCCTTTGGCTGACTAATACACTTATATACTGTTAGACCAGCACAACCAACCTTAAAATGTAACTTTTTGAATTCAACAACTTGGACTCCTTGCTGGCAAGACAGAATATGACCCATCAAAAGATTTGGAACAAAACTTTCTCATTAAATAATGTTCAATGTTGTGTATATATTCCTGATCACTGTAATAATGTCTCACAAGTTTTAAATCATATGCCAGAGCACTTAATTCATATTAATAAATTAGCTATTAATCCCCTGTCTAATTAGTTTAACTCCCTTTTTTGGCCTTGGCAACATGTCTTTAGAAGTTTACTAGCTTTTGATGGAGGACTTTTTGTATTCTGTTGTATGCTATACTGTTTTTATATAAATGCAGTCTGTGTCCTGTGGGCAATGTAGACTCCTGCAGAGGGGTGAAAAGTGGGGGTCCCATAGGTCCCTGGCCTTGGATTTCCCTCCCTCAGGGAAACTCAGTCTGAAGTCTGCAGGACAAAAATTAAAATATAACAAACCTTCTCACAGGAAAACAGTAGGCAGATAGTTTGATAGACTGTAGTTTTTTCCTGTATATACAATTCCTTCCTAGAGTAACACCACCAGAGATCATTTATTTACTTCATGTGACCCTAGCAGAAACTCTGCTATGAAATGTCTTTGTTTGGAGACCCTATATTGCCCCTCATTTTCCCAGCTCTTTGTGGGGCACTATCTTTGATCAGACTGTGTGCTACCAGAGGGATTCTCTCCTGTCTGTAAGTCCCAATAAATAAAGTTTATGACTGACACTTAAAAAACACTACAAAGCTTCAATGGTCAAAACTGCATGGTATTGGCATAAGGATAGCCATACTGACCAATGACACAGAATTGAGAGTTCTGATATAGATTCTTGCTTATACAGTCAACAGATATTCAACAAGGCCACCAAGCTCATTCACCTGGGACAGAATGGTCTCTTCAACCATTCTTCAACAACAAAAAAATGGTGTTTACAGAACTGGATCCAAAAGAATATCTGTATCCAAAAGAATGAAAAAGGATCACCATAACACCCCCTATACAAAAATTAACTCAAGGTGGAGCAAAGACCAAAATATAAGAGCCAAGACATAGAAGATAATGTAGGCAGTATCTATAACATCTTGTAGCAGGAAGTGGTCTCATAAACTTTATGCCTAAAACAAGAGCAATGAAAGAAAAAATAGATAAATGGGACCACCTTAAAATTAAAAATTTTGTACTCCAAAGGAATTTGTCAAGAAAGTGAAAAGGCAGCCTACTCAATAGGAGAAAATATTTGGTAGCCATCTTTCCAATAAGGTCCTAATAACCAGCATATATAAAGAAATACTGCATCTTGAAAGTAAAAAGACAAACAGCCCATTTAAAAAATGCATAACTTATTCCAGAGCCTGTCCCATTCATACCCTGGGGAGGATTGGCAAACCCATATGCCATCCTGCCAGGGCTAAGCATTTCCCACCAGAAGGGAAACAGCAAATGAAGTGGTTATGACCCACTTCAGGTTAGTCCCTTCAA
Organism: Cabassous unicinctus; assembly: GCA_029593785.1. Taxonomy (NCBI): domain Eukaryota; kingdom Metazoa; phylum Chordata; class Mammalia; order Cingulata; family Chlamyphoridae; genus Cabassous; species Cabassous unicinctus. The sequence continues at coordinate 4,471 of JAQZBX010036831.1, forward strand.
GATGGTCTGTGGGTAACCTTTCCTCATCCAGAACCTGGAAACCAGGTTCTTATCAAAACCTGGCAGGAGAACAAGCCTCAATCTCAATTAGAGCAAAACTGGAAGGGACCTTACTCTATGGGTCTTATCAATCCCACAGCTGTTAAAGGAATTGCCATCTGGGTGCATTTAGCCTGAGTGAATTCAGCTGCCTAAGTAAGTGCCAAATCACCAGAAGCACATGTTGGGATGTGCAAGTGCCAGTCATTGGATGGCCTGAAGTACCTCTTCAATAGACAAAGCTAACTAGTGTCTGTGTCAAAGCCAGCTGTTCCCTCTAACTCTAGCCCAAATGCCTATTGCTAGGGGGAATGCAAGTCAGACATCCCTTAAGATATCTTGTTTGTTTTCATTTCCTGTAGTTTCTCCCTATACAATAACTAAAAGGGAAATGCCTCTTCTCATCCCCCTCTTAGCTGTCTTAGGCATAATCACCATCATGGAAAACTGGGATTTGCAATTGAGACCAAACCCTGTTATCTATTACAATCTCTCCCTAGATCTAACAGCATAGAAGAAACTAGATGCCTTAAAAGTCCTAAGACAGCAAACACACTCTCTTGCTGCTGTGGTGCTGCAAAATCACAGAGCCCTAAAACATGTTAACAGCAGCACAGGGAGAAATATGCCTATTTCTTAAGAGAAAATGCTGTTTCTACATAAATCACTCTGGAATTGTCCTTGCAATTGAAACCTGAAAAATGAAGCCCAACATCTACAAGGGGATGTGACCTCTGAGGGCACCTGCACCTTTCTCATTCTTGTGTTCCATTTTCTTATAGCTGGATCCCTTTTTGGGCCCACTTACCACCATCTTCTTTATTCTTTTAGTGGGGCTATATATCTTCAAAATTCTAATTAAGTTTATTTCTTCCAGATTCAATGCCTTCCAGAACAAGGTCTTAGTCACGTGGGAATGTCATCCACTTCCATTCACCGTGTCAGACTCATCTTTCCTCAACCTCAATAAAGTAGCCAGAGAAGTTTATGCCCTGTCATGCAGGGACTACTGCCCTAACCACCAGGAAGTAAATACAGAAGAATGATAGTTGCCTCTTAAGAACAAGAGTGTGTAATCTCTGAGGGGGGAGTTGAGGCAGGTTATTCAGGGAAATTAGGAGTTGAGCCACAACATGGCTGACTGATAACATGGGTGAGAGACAACATGGCTGCAAGTCCTCGCTGAGACTTTGAGATCCCTGTTTTTCTGGGACCTACCCTTGGCCCTGGATATTCCAAACAGGCCTCATCATTGGCCTCAACCTTTGTTGGAGTAACCAATAAAAGCTGGAGCCATCTCTTTATCATTAGCAAGGGGGAGGAATAATTAACAGTTTAAAAGGTTACCACACAAGGCAGAGGTGGCTTTCTGCCTAGAGGAGACCGCAATAAATCTTGGTGTGTATTTCCTTCTTTCTCTCCAATTTCTCTGTCATCTCTGTTCTTTCTCCCATTTCTCAATGAATTCTTTTTAATGACCTATTTAAACTGGCATGTTCTTAAATCTATTTATGCAACATAGCCAAGAACCTTGAGGAATCCAACACTTCCCTCTCTTCAACCTCACAACAGCATGAATTAGGACCAAGAAACCTAAGTAATATTCTACAATGCCCCTTCCTCATCCTATTTTGGTCAATTCCAAATCATGGGAATAGTTTTGATGGGTTGGTGTGTCCCACTATGGACAAAAATCAGCATGGTCCTTAAATTTTTACATTGGTGTCTTAGGGAACAGGAGGTGTTACACAGACCACATACACCACATTATTTGGTCAGGAAATAATTTAGACCAAGTCTATTGTTAAGCTCCTTTTCAGAAAGCAAAATTAAACATTTTATTGAGCTTACACAAAAAAACTTGGACAACTCAGTTTTGTTATGATTGTCGTTGTAATGATAGTCAAAATGCAGCTCTCTTATTCAGTGAGTCCTCCTTTTCTTTCTCTCTCCTCCTACCTCCTAAGAAACAATTAGCTTTGTAAACCATTATCTCTGAACTTCCCGGGAATTTGTACTTCCACAAGTTGTTTCAGGAACTACAAATGTATAACTGTTAGAACACCAATATAGCATATGAACCTTGTTTAGATGAGGGGGCCTTTTTCTTTCCAAGGCTCATATTGTGGGGCAATAGTATGAGGTAAATTTTTTGTGTTATATCTCACGTATCTGAAAGACTTCATTCCCAAATATTACTGAATTTAAAACAAAAACCAAATAGTCCAATTTGAACAAGGACATTTTTCCACAATTAATTTGATGAATTCAGTTTATTACCAATTGTTATATCCAGAGATTCAATCTTATTTAAAACATTTTATAGTATATGGATTTATAGAAAAGCCCTCGTCCTTTTTGACTGAAATAGTCATATTGTATTTAAAAGAGGAAATCATTATAATCCTTAAGTCTTTAGAGCATAATAACTGGTTTTATGTATTTTATTTTTTAAAGTTTATTCTAATTTTCCTCAAAACGACTTCATGTTTATAATTAACCAAAGAGGTAACTTTTAAATGTACTATGATTAAATCTGGTCTGATTCAGAAAGTAACTTCTATATTGATGGAGTCATAATTGCATCTGGTCAAGAGTGTTTGCAAAGTTCAGATAGACCGAGAGGACCTACCCAATATTCCAGAAAATATAAGGAAAACTCTGCTTTATGTAAGTTTTTTAATAGCTCTGAATTTACTGAATCCTACAGAAGAGTAGCACTAAAAAAAAAAGACATGATATGAATTTGGTTGGCCAGAAAATTGAAATGTAAACTCTGTTTATAAAATTAAGAACAGATTTTATTTCATTAGCTATTCCTAGGTATCCATCTTACAGAAGTTTTGGGGATGTTTTTGTGTATATTGAAGTATTTTTACAGTAAGAAATTTTGTGCAATAGGAACATGGGAATTAACACAGTTTTTGTATAAGGTATCATATTGTCTTTAATGTCAAAGAGTTTAAAACCCTTGTGGGTAAACCCTGGAGACAAAGAAAGAGAGCAACAATTAAAAACATTAAATGTTAAGACTTATTTTAACTACAAGTGTCTTGTGAAAGGAGACTTTACAGGACAGATATTATCTAGGATTTTCAGAATACATAAATATAGAAAAAGAGATAAAAGATTTTCTCTCATGAGGAATTTCAGTTTCAACATACTGTAGTATGCAATATTATAATATATGTATTCCAGTTTCACCCACTCTACACCTCATTCAACCTATTAATGTTTTTCCTAAGGCAGACATCAACATCTTAAAAAAAAAAAAAAGTTCCAATTGTGTATAATAATCAATACTTACATTTGTGCCACAACCCCAAGAAGAATTATTAAAGAAAACCAATTCATTTTTGGCTGAAATACCCCTATGGTATGGTTTTATAGTACAATTTTGGCACCATTCAATATTAGTTGTTGGCTACTAGTTGGTGAGATTTATAGTGGAAAAATCATTCAAGAAATCTAAAAAACAAATTGAAAATGTTAGATTCAATAGTGAGCCTTCCTTGTAAGATTTGAGGAGTGGGGGAAATTGCAAATTCTAACATATATTCCACAGTGTCTCTATAATTTCTCTTTCTGTAAAAATATGGAAAAATGGATAACTGCTACAAAAGGTCAACAGTTTTTATTGTAGTTCAGCAAGGAACTTCCAGTCCTAGTTTTCATGCTGTTCAGAATTTAGATTTATGTCCATACTGCTTATTGTGGTATTTATCATCTACGATATAACTTATTGGTTTAATTGAATTATTCAGGAAAACAATTGATTCATTTTAGTTTGGTACCAAAGGGCTCCTTGTGGTGTCCAAGGAAAAATAAAGTTCAAACATAGTATTTGGTTATATTTTCTTAGCCAAATTTTGTAGAAATTGTAGGCAGATATTGGGGCCATATGATAGAGGGAACATGTGATAAAATATTCAGGGAACTCTTACCTCAGCTAATTAGCCCTATAATAAACAAATAAATGAATACCCAAAGAGAAGTAATTGTATACAAATAATTGTGAATCTGAAGAAAGCTCAAGTATATTTATAGGACCACAATATATCCGAAACCCAAAAGGCAAAATTCACAGTATCCAGCATCCAATCAAAGATTACCAGATACACACACACAGGAAAACCCAACATATGACCAGTGTAACAGCCAATCAATAAAAATTAACCAGAACTGAGGTATATGCTAGTATTAGCAGAGAATTAAATTTAAAATGCTATTATAACACTTTCCATATGTTCAAAAAGTTTAAAAGCAAGAAGACAAAAAAGACCCAAATTAAATTTCTAAATTGCTTTTGTGGGAAATATATGATAACCTGTATTTAAATTTACTTTGCTGTTAATATTTTAAAATATATTAATGTTTACCCATTACGTGTTACACCTTGCATTTCCCACAATTGAAAATATAGATAATGGACAAATGCATACTCATGAACTTGGGAACATAATGAGGCAAGGTAGAAGAGGGACCTCAGGAAGAAGGGGACAGAAAACTAATAAGCCTAGTAAAAGAACTGAGGCATTATCCCCTTTGCTAGCATTAGCCTGCTTAGTCACAAAGACAAGTTAGGAAGGGCAGCTTACAAGCACATATACCCTGCAGCTTGCAGCACACACCCAAAGGCTGAAATATCAGAAGGAAGCCACCAAAGAGAGAAAGAGTGAAAGGAGCATCACCACCACCCACCCACCTAATTTCCATGTCATCCCTCACCTCATGGACAGTGACATGACACATTGTGGACAGTGACCAGGAGCTAATCATTGCCAGTCAACATGCCCTGTAGAGGTCACGGACAGCAGCCATAAGCCAACCACCATGGGACAGCACTCCCAACAACCGTGGGCACCCCACACCCTTGCTCATCACTGCAGACCCTGGGATCCTGTACCCCCATAAACATGGGACCCCAGGACAGAACTTTGTATTTCCCCCCTCTCCACCTTCATTTCCCTGAAGGTATACTTTTGTTCTCTTGCCTTACCCCCCAATAAATTCTATGCTTGTTTAATTAATTTATGGCTCATCCTTAAATTCTTTATTGTTACAAATCCAGGAACCGAGACACCTGGACACCATCTCCAGTAACAATAGTATCACTTTAGTGCAAATGCTCTGCAATAAAAATAAATGCACACAGCATAATAGTTTGCAAAGCATTTTATTTCATCAATTAAGGATCATATGAGCACACTGGGATAATAACAATCATAGAAATAAGAGTAGTGGTAGTGCTGATTTTAGTTAGTGCAATAGGGTTCCCAATGTACAGATCAAGAAACTGAATACTGCATTCTGAATAATACATATGTTTTCAATATATTTATCCAATATGGCCAATTATTTTTCACTCACTAGAAACAATTGTGCATATATCAAGCATTTCTGTAGAGATTATGGACCTTCATATGTGTAAAACCTATATGAAATTCTTAAATTCATATTTCCAATATATTATTTCTTAATATATTGAAACAATGAATCATAAGTTTTATAATTGAAATTCAATATGTTTACCTTATTTTTGTATTCTTGTAATGAGGATTGTATTACCTTCCAACAAATAATTTAATCATAAAAGTTCTAAATTTACTACTGAAAAATAGTTTGTAAATAATATTTTTTATGTTGAGCAAAATGTTTTATTGAAAATCTATCCTTACATACTATGGAAAACTGGATGAAATATTATTGATCATTCTTACAAACCACACCTTTGTCAGATGCTTCTCTTTTATTAAGATAAAAGTTATTATTATATACATTTTAGGGAAATTCTAAATTTATGAACGAATAAATGATTCAGTTTTATAACTGCATAAATAGTACAGGTAACTTTAATATATAGCTGTTCTAATCTATGATCCTCTATATTTAAAGAACAATTGGAAAGAAACTTATTTAGCAAGGAAGCTTTAGCTAATAGCCTTAAGCAACCATGTTTCAGGTATCAGCATGTGCAATTTTATGATGTAAAGCCTCAAAATGAAGCATGTTTTTGTTGTTTTTATCTGACACATAATATGACTATTCCTTAGTTCTCATGTTAGGACCCCCAAAATTGAAAATAGGCAATAAAGTAAATATTGAATCATTTTGCATGTAAACTCATCAACATGGAAGTCTCTTGAAATGATTATCCTATCATTCTCCTGAATGAAGATATTTTGCTCATAATTTCCTCTACACCTTCTTTTATTTGCTTGTTTCTAAGTCTATAAATTATAGGATTTAAGAAAGGATGGGCTATAGAACAGAACACAGAAGTGAGCATATCCTGAATTGTGGGTGAGCTGAAGGTTGGCTTCATACACACAGCAGCACCTGAGCTGAGAAAGAGTCATCACCAGGATGTGAGGGACATAGGTGGAAAAAGCCCATCCTCAATCTCTCCTGGTTGGAAATCTGAGCACAGTAGAAAATATGTGACTATACAAAATGGTAATGAAGACAAAAGAGCCACCAGCAACCACCACAGCAGAGATAAAAGTTAAAATTTCATTGCTTAACGTGTCAGAACAGTAGAGATTCAGCAGACAGGGAATGTCACATAAGAACTCATGAACCACGTTGGACTGACAGAAGGGTGACCAGAATATGTTGCCCATGTGGAATATTGCATAGAGTCTGCTACTGTGTACAGAGGCCAGAGTCATCTGGACACAGACCTTAGGACTCATGATCACAGGGTAGTGGAGGGGATGGAAGATGGCCACAGAGTGGTCATGGGCCATGACAGTGAGGAACAGCAGCTCTGTTATAGCAAATAAAAGCATGAAAAAGATCTGAGCTGAACATCCAACCATGGAAATTGCCTTGTTGTCAAGAAGGAAGGTAACACAAGCTTTGGATACAGTGATGGAAATGTGGCACATGTGCAAGGTAGACAGATTCTTGAGGAAGAAGTACATGTGTGTGTGAAGTTTCTTGTCAAGGTACCTTAACGTGACAATGAGAAAATTCCCCATCAGAGTTGCCAAGCACATCAGTAGGAATAACATGCCATGTAATACTCTGTACTCCCACACACCAGAAAATCTTGTAAGCAGTAATTCAGTCACCATGGTGAAGTTGGGCATCTTTGAAGAATGTGCTTAGCCCATGGAGAGACAAAGACAGATAATCCCTAAACAAAATGGAGAATCAATGTGGGGGGAAAATTATCATAAGTATATTTATCAAGCAAAATTTATCTAATTTTATTATTTGTTGTTCATTTTGTTTAGTAAGAAGTAACACAGCATTACCTTAAGCTCCTACAAGACCTGCTTCCCTATCTTACTTCTAGGGTAGGACTAGCAATAAAGCAATTTTTGTGGACACTGATAGTAGATTAGAGTTTACCAAGGGCAGGAGAGCAGCAAGATTTATTGCTTAATAAGTGCACAGATTATATTTCAGGTGAAAAGAAGTTGGAGTAGTAGATCTTGGTAATGGTAGCATGATATTTTGAATATAACTAATATCAGTGAATGGTATGCTTGAAAGTGATGGGAAATTTTTAATTGTATATATGTTACTACAAAGCAAAGTAAAAAAGGAATAAAAAGGATTCCTTTAGAGCGTGTAACCATTTTTGTTAATTTTCATCACATACTAGCAGGACAAGGTGTTTGTTGACCTGGAAGATTGATTTAATATAGGTAATGCCTATATATACTGACTTATTAGAAGTTTTCCTTTGTGTTAACACTTAATGTCATTAATTGGTGCCCAAACACAACCTGGATAGATATAGGAGGCTACTGTTACATCAGAGCCTGTCCAATTTTACATGTGGTTATAATTTATTACTTGCTCAACACATGGAAAATTATTTTTATCTTCACTTCACTTCTACCACTATAGTTTTTGATACTAATTTCATTTGGAAATTCAACTTAATATTGATATCTCTGATAACCCCGTTGTTATTGATTACACATGTCTCTGCCTTGCAACTATCAACATGAACTCTTTTTGATGTTTGATTCTTCAAGCTCTCTCTTTCTCTCCCTCTCTCTCTTTCTCTCTCCAAACATTCATTAGACCCATGTGGACTGTTTCTGCTCTTTCTTAGCCTAGATAGCATAATCAACCAAATGAATAATTAAATAATAAGAAAACTTATTAATACATGAAAATTTAAGAGAAAAGGCATGCTTTCAGTCAGTTTTTTCTGTGATGCTATTCCTTGAGACATGGTATATTTCCTTCACCAGAACTCCTGAGCCTATTAAGCTTCACTGTTTCCCATCACACCAATCCCAGCCTCTCCTGCAAACCGACCATTTATTTTTCCAGTTCTAGCACAGCCATTCAAGTATTTCAGGGGCCATATATTTTGTATTTTTAAATCATGGTGATCCAAAGATGAAACATAATTTCAACTATTTCTTACATATTGAGTGTTAAGTGCTACATAAGAACTATTCAAACCAATTTCTATTTGGTACCAGATTTCCAGATTTCCTACCCTTTCCCTAAAGCATATGATTGTTTCAACTCAGCATAATTTATTAAAATCTGTTTTTAACCCATAAAGTACAATAAACATCTATGTTTCCCAGACTCTTCCAAATATCAACATAGTTTTATACTCATTTAAAATTTCTAAGATATTTTAGCTAATAACCTATTAGCTTAGTAAAAATAATTGGTATGTATTTCCACTTACTTTTCTTCCTTATCTGATATTTTAAAATGAAAAGAACCACCATATCTAAGAGTAATTAACTCTTCTAGCCTTCATTCTCTCTCATGTTGCATTGATGCCAATGTTTCCCATTAAATGCCATAATTTTTCATTCTTTTCCATATGTTCTTGAATTTGCATAAAAGCTTAGGGTTCCCTGTTGAAATATTTATTCTGAAACTCTGATCCATAAATTACATACCTTATTTTTCTGCTACTTTCTTCCATTAGTCTTTTCCATATTTTGATTGAAAACTTGAAAATGTGACCCCTGTCATCATCTAAGCATCTCACTCCAATAGCATCTACATCAGGAAACCAATTGGGTATTCCTTTGGTCTTCAGCTTCCTGGACCTCCTCAAATATGGAGCAAGTTATAAGGGTTTCCACCCGCTGGGGCCACATCTCTGCTATTCCTTGTTTCACCTTTATTTTGGTTTAGTCATTCATTTCATTAAAGGCACAAGGGCTGCGGTTAAAATTCACTTTTCTCTATAGGTCCATATTACATTTTTTATGACATTACAGAATTCTTCTTTTGGAATTCTCTTTTACAACCTCCTCCTCTGTGCCATTCTTCTACTTTGTCTTCTTTATCCTGCCCTCATTTACTTTACCACCACTCTACCCCTGCCTTCCCCCTCTTTGAAAAATTCACTCTTGTTTCCCCCTTCTCCTTTAAGTCGATTGCAATCAGTAGCTGTACTAATTATAGCAAGTAATTATGATATATGTCATATTATATTTCTTAATTGCCTAAATCACATATGATTTACTGTATATCTTTCTGGTTTCTGGTATCACCTTACTTGCGATGTTCTTTTATCAAAGATCTCTTCCTATTTAAAATTGATGTTACTTGATTATGTCATAGATCTCCACTAGAGATTTATGCTTATTAAAAATACTTTATTTCAGTCAATGAGATATTGAACTAATATCAGCTTAGATATAATATATGGTACCACTGAAGTCCTTAGAAAAATGGTCTCCAAGATATTATTTCTAATAACATTCATTCCATCAATTTAATATTAATAAAATATTTCAAAATGAAGATCTCTGAAAATATTACAAAAGTCCATAAAAACACATTCCTTTGAGGATAGCTACTGGAGGGTTATTGTACATCTGCTTACCTTTTGTTTCAAAGGTACTTTTTAAAAATTTTAATGACATTTTATTGCCATAGATATGTATTTCAATATTTTAGGAATGATGACTTTACCTGAAAAAGCAGTGCATTGATGGATTGATATATTTGTTGATTCTGACAATTATTATTTTCACCACAATTAATCTTCCCCCTTCTAGAAAATTGGAATAATGACCATTAATATCATTCCTTGCAACTTATGATAAGTAGATATTATTTGTGGAAATGAGTATATTTTTAATAACATTATGAAGTAATATAAATTGAAATGTAACATCTTTTGTATTGCATACAATATCATGTTTTCCCATAAATTCTGAACATATTACAGATCATGAATAAACTGAGACAGAGAGAGATATTTTCTGCTCATGGGCAAGTCTATGCATTGTTGATAATATGTGAACAATTAATGGATGTTGAGTAACACAAATTCCTTGTGAACATTTATTTTCATAATGTCACTGTAATTTGTGAAGATTTAAATTTTTGCAATGCCTTGAAGATGAATCCCTACTCTAAACCCTTAATAAACCTTAAATAAAATATAGCACATATTCTCATACACTTGTCTCTTTTCCTTGATGACTTGAAACAGTTACTGTAAATTTCCAGATCTGCTTAGGCTTTCACCCTCAACTTTTTACTGAAAAAGGAACATTCACCATGCCACTATGCTTCACATTCTTCTTTCGTTGTTCTCTTTTTCTTGTGACTAATGTAACCACATATAATGTAGAGAACCTCTGCTAAATGTCAGAAAGCAGAGCAGGAGTGACTTTCATACTGATCTTCTGCTTGCAAAATTTTCTCTTTTTTATTCCTCTTAAGTGGTCTCTAGATCAGGACCTACATTTTCAAACTAATTATCAGATGACTTCAAACCTAATACAGAAATGCAATAAGTTTTCACAATTTGAACACAGAATAAAATAATTTTATTATTTCACAAAAACTTTCAGTTTTTGGAATGAAGTTCCATGTGTCAATAAAACACAATTAAACATTCATGGAATTCAGAGAAAATTGTGCTTTTAGCCTCAACCCTGTCATTTTCTTGCTTTGCTGCTCTGGGACCCTCTTTGAAACATTGTTTCCTTGTCTATAAAATGAGCAATAATGCCTAACTCATTAATTTAATGCATACAAAATATTCCAAATAGAGTATGAATTTGAAATGGTAGATAAGTTGAAGAAAAATAAATGAGAATCATAAATCACTGACAAAAGCATTGAGCATGTGTTCCCTTCAGCACTTACATTTCTTCATTTTACACCCATAGTCCCATTGCTTTTAAACAGGCAAAGAAATGGAAGGAAATCCCAGTGCTCTGGATTTGCTTATGGAATTTTCTGTTGAAAGGAATAGGTGTTAATATAAAATGTTCTGAACTGATTTGAACAGAAAATGTAAAACTAAGACTATTTATTAAGCAAGAGATTGACAGCAGCAGGGATATATCCTGTACAGTAAAGTTTTGCAGGAGTAAGTAGAATATTGCATGGGTGCTCACATTTTTCTTAAGTGCAAAAGCAAGTTATTCATTGATTTTTCTGCAAAAGCATGAAGAATACATGTCCAATCTGAAGAGTTGGAAGAAATAGTTTATTCATTAATGTATCTATTTATTTACCTTAAAATTCACCCATTCATATAATATTTATTATATTTATAATTAACAATATTTAGGGGCAATTTATATACAGAAACTGGATTTGGAGCTGTGTGGATGAATCAGTGACAAATAATTGCATGCTTTTCCATAATATTTTATGAAAAATCCCTACAATTACAGCTGAAATATAAGGGCTTGGGTATATATTTTATTTTTATGACAGCAATCCACTTACTTAATTTGTACCATGTGAATACATAACATAGAGGTTGACAAAGGGAAGATAATAGAGAGAGAGTTGTAATTATTAACTAAAATAAAAAAAATTATGAAAATAATTATTTCCTATTTTTAAGATAAACACAACAAACTATAATTATATTTGTTTAAATAATTGAAATTAGCATTCTTCACACTGAAACCATGGGTAGCAGGCAGAGCTGCTGCTGTCCCTACCTGTTTTCCTGGCATTGGCTCCATCAGGTGCTGTTTTCCTCTCACTCTGCACTTCCAGTAAGTGTTATAAATTATGCTAAATTTGCTGTAATGAGTTTTCAATATAATGAATATAAAAGAAGATGTTGGTCTAATTGTGTGAGTATATTCCTTATTTATATTATCTATTCAAACTTAATTTACAGACTCTCTGTTTTAAAAAAAATTGTGCCATACTGGAGAGACATAAAGCTGATGCTTTGAGAAAGATGATGAAGAAGAAAAGAAATTAATAACACTAAATACAGACAGTTAAGTCTTTTCTTATGCAAATATGCAATTCTGGATTTCTGACATGGGTTCAATTCATTTCAGGTACAAGCAAGCATGAGTTGGCATATGTGATTGAGATAAGTGATATTGTGGTCAGAAACATTTTATTTTATAACAAAGGCCTCTGTGTTATAACAAAGGTAGAGTTGAAAAAGTCTGGACACAATGACATTAGAGAAAGCACCTGGGAACATAGTCCTTGGTATCAGTAATAGTTATTGTCTAGGGAAAATGTCAAGGAGATAACTGGTTCCAGTTCATGAGGGAAGAGGTCCCAAGTAGGAAGTGTGCATAAAACATTAGTATATCAAATGAATATAAATATATCTGAACCTGTTTGTTTCCTGTGGAAATTAGAGAAAAAGTTTCAGAGAAGAGGCTGGATCTCAGACTCAGATGGCTAGAAACAAAGTTTTTCCAGTCCTCCTCATGGTTTTCCTCTAAGGAATGGAGAGATTTTCACTCACACTATTGAGACCAAACTCACAGGATTTGTTTAATGGACAAATAGTCCATACAAAATTGGCCAAATATTGGCATCAAAGGCTCATATATCATTTACCAGACTGGAGCCAAAATCCAGCAGAGTGGTCTGTGAATTCAGGAGCCTCTTGAGTGTGACCCATGGGACTAGAAGCACTTGGACAAGTACCTGGCACATGGTGCTTATTACGAAGTGATATGAAATGTGCTCAGCAGTTTTCACAACAATGGGATGAGTGGGTTAGTCAGATCCTGTCAGGAAAGGAGGAATATTTTCATGGTCCTTAGTGTGACTTAGCTTTCAGTCAATCATTTCCAGTTTAAATCAACTACACTCAGGCAACACACTCATAATTTTAAACCACTGGAATATGTTGATTTTTAGCTTAACATATGGTCTATTTTAAAACTTGTTCAAAATGTCCTTGAGAAGAAGGTGTATTCTGTACCCTGGGAACATTAATCTATTTATGTGTTTATAAGAAACATTTAAACAATTATTCACTTTAAGTTCCTTATATCTTTACTGATTTTTTTTTTATGTTTTCAATAGTGATTAATTGTATTTAAACCTACAGTCATGATTTTGCATGGGTTAAAATTCTTCTTTGTGAGAAAAACTGCACCCAGAATAAATACTCTAGTAAGCCAGATAACAACACCAACAAAAATTACAGTTCACACGAATAAACAGGATGATATGGCCCAGTTAAAGGAACAAGGTAAGCCTCCAGATGACATAAAGGAGTTGAGACAACTAATCATAGATTATCAAAAAAATCTCCTGAATAAATTCAATGAGATAGCTAAATAAATTAAGGATGTTAAGAGGATATTGGATGAGCACAAAGAAGAATTTGAAAGTATATATAGAAACATAGCAGATCTGATGGGAATGAAAGGTGCAATAAATGAAATTAAAAATACACTGGAATCATATAATAGCAGATTTGAAGAGGCAGAAGAAAGGATTGGTGAGCTTGAAGCAATGGCCTCTGAAAATGAACATACAAAAGAACAGATGAAGAAAAGATTGGAAAAACTTGAACAAGGCTTCTGGGAACTAAATGACAGCAAGAGATGTGCAAACATATGTACCATGTGTGTCCCAGAAGGAGAGGGAGAAGGGAAAAGGGCAGAAGGAATATTTGAAGAAATAATGTTATAAAATTTCCCAGCCTTATTGAAGGACATAGATATCCATGTCCAAGAAGTATGACATAATCACATCTGAAAAAATCCAAACAGACCCACTGTAAGACACATATTAATCAGAATGTCAAATGCCAAAGACAAAGAGATAATTCTGAGAACAGCAAGAGAAAAGCAATACATAACATATAAGGGATACCCAATAAGTTTAAGTGCTGATTTCTCACCAGAAACCATGGAGGCTAGAAGACCATGGTATGATATTTTTAAGATACTAGAAGAGAAAAATTCCCCGCAAAGGAGCTTATATCTGACAAGATTTTCTTTCAAAAATGAGGGTGAGTTTATAATATCCACAGATAAACAGAAACAGAGAATTTGTAACAAAGAGACCTGCTTTACAGGAAATACTAAAGGGTGTGCTACAGCCTGAAAGGAAATGACAGGAGAGAGAGGCCTGGAATAGAGTCAAGAAATGAAGATTGTATCAATAAAAATAATTGAAAGTGTTCATAAGAGTGGTAAAAATAAAATTTGACACAGAAAACCCAAATATTTAGGAATAAATTTAACCAATGATGTAAAGCACCTATATTCAGAAATGTACAATTTGTTGTTAAAAGAAATTTTAAAAGGTCCTAAATAACTGGAAGAACATTCCATGCTCATGGATTGGAAAAGTAAATATCATTAAGGTGTCAATTCTACGCAAATTGATATACACATTCAATGTACTCCCAATAAAAATTCCACCAGCATTTTTAAATAAACAGAAAACATGACTATCAAATTTATTTAGAAGGGTAGTGGGTCCTGAATAGCCAGAAACATCTTAAAAAGGAAAAGTGAAGTTGGAGAACTCTCATTTCTTGAATTTAAATTGTATTACCAAAACAGCATGGTACTGGCATAAAGACAGACATATAGACCAATGGAACCAAATGGAAGGTTCAGAAACAGACCCTCACATCTATGGTCAAGTGATTTTTGTCTAGCCAGTCAAACCCAACGAGCTCAGGCAAAACAGTCCATTCAATGATGGTGCTGAGAAAACTAGATATCCATAGCAAAAGAAGGAAAGAGGACCCCTAAGTCACACCTTATACAAAAATTAACTTAAAATAAATCAAAAACCTAAATATAAAAGCAAGAGCCACAAAGCTTCTAGAAGAAAATATAAAAAAAAAATCTTAAAGCCCTGGTGGTAGATGGTGGATTCTTAAAGGAGGTAAGAGGAGGACTGAGCTGGACTACTGATAATTAATGTATGTAGAAGTTTTAATTAGCTTTACTGTAAAAATGTGGAAATGTATAGTGAGTAACAGCTGGCTTATAAATGGGAATGTGGCTGAAAATGGTAGTCTAGGGATATAAATGCCAATTGACAGAAAGCTAAAGAATAATCTGGGGACTGAATGGCACAGTAAACCCAGAGGTGGATGAGAATTGTGGTTGATGGAACAGATGCAAGAGTGTCCTTTGTAAGCTAGAAGAGATGTACATCACTATTACAGGGTGGTGGGAATGTGGAGAAGCATGGGAAAAATAAAACTGGAGTGACCTATGGACTGTGGTTAACAGTAATAATATAATATTTTTGCATATGCCAAAGATATACTGTGTTGATCATGGGGGAGTATGGAAAATGTGTGCCAAATGTACAATATGGACCTGGTAATAATCAGATGATATTATCTCATAATCTGTAACAAATGTTCCAATACAATGTGGTATGTTGATAGAGGGGTCTTGTTTGGGAATTCTGCACATGTGCATGATTGTTTTGTAAGTTTACAACTTCTGTCATAAAAATATATTTAAAAAATAATAATTAGGTGGGTTTGGGTAAAATACACAAAATGTAAGATAAGGACTATAATTAGCAGTAAGAGCTTGAGGATATTCTTTCATAACTTGTAACAAATGTCTCATGACAATGCAAGGTGTTGGTACAGGGTTGATTTATGGGATCACTGTATGATGTTATGATGTTTGCTTTGTAAGTTCACAACTTTTACTATACACTTATTGTTTATGTATGTTTATATATAAATGATATAAAAATAATAATAATAAGTTTGGTTGGGGGAAAATACTTTGGTTAGTAGTAACATATTTAGGATGCTCTTTAATCATTAGTTAAAAATATTTAACATCAATGCAAAGTATTGGTGGTAGGTTGAGGTATGAGAGCCCTGTATCATGTTATGTATGGTTATTTTGTAAGTTCACAACTATTGCTATACACTTATTGTTTATGTATGTTCATATGTGAGTGATATACTTCAATAAATTTTTAAAAATCTTTGTGCAATGTCATTTTATGAAACATATATTTAGATGTTATGATAGTAGTAGCTTACAAGTTTGGAATTATTGTGTCTTCTGGTTAAATAGACTTTTACAATTTTCTAAGCACACATATTAAACTCCTTAATAATCTTCATTCATTTTATTTTATTTTTATTTTATTTTTTAAAAGATACTTAGATTACATAAATGTTACACAAAAAAATAGAAGGATTTTCATGCACCCCATCTCCCACACCTCCCACAATCTCCCACATAAACAACCTTCATTAGTGTGGCACATTAATTGCAATGGATATACACATCCTGGGGCTTTGTCACTAAGCATAGACCATAGTTCACTTTGTAGACCACACTCTCTCCCACAGAGTTCTGCATGTTATATGCTGATGTAAAATGGCCTATATCTGTTGTTGTAATGTCACTCAGGATAATTCCCAAGTCCCTAAAAAGCCACTGTATTACAATTGGTTTTCCCTCTCCCTGCCCCAAAAGCATCCAGTGGCCACTGGCTCCACATCAATGTTGTTATTTCTTCCAATGCTTGAATCATAATATGTCTATGAAAGAATACCAGTAAGTCCAATCTAGTCCATAGCTTCTCCCCCAATCCTGTGGAGTCTGGGATGGTGATATCCACTCCAACTCCAAGTGAGAGGGGGTGTATATTCCATGGATAAGATGGATGCGATTATCCTGCCTGCAGCTGCAGACTCTCTCCATTCCCTGGGATGGCTGTTTTCCATCATCATCTCCCCACCAGGTGTCCTGGGTGGATCCAATGACCTGCAGAGTAGGAAGTGCTGCTCAACAGAGGTTCTGGGTCCAGCTGGCACATGGAAAGCCCAAAGACTCCAGTCTCTGGATGTACAGCTACAAATTCCACCACCAAATATAGGATTGAATAGAAGGGACAGATGAGCCATGTGCAGGGAGACATAGTTGAGTCCAACTCTGTCACTCTCAGGGGCACAAACTCCAAAGTAGGGCCCACTGGCAAAGCACCAATCTCCAGAGCTTTCCACCCTGACACAGGACCTGGGCATCTCCAGAGCCCTCAGGAGCCTCACTATTTGGGGTGATATCCACTTCAGAATTTTATGAGACCCTACTGAGATTTGCATAATCATTTTCTCCAGGGTAACATCCCGACTCATTTTCAAGGCTCTAAGCATTATAAATTCATTTGCCTTTACCTTTTCCCCCTTTTATTCAAGGTCTTTTTCCAATCACATTGCCAGTTGGCACTTGGTAGCAATCCTTTGGAGCCCGGGAGGCTTATCGCCGGGAATCATGTCCCAGGCTGGGAGGAAGGTAATGCATTCATATGATGAGTTTGACTTACAGAGAGGCCGCATTTGAGCTCTCAGGAGGCAACCCTTAGGCACCCCATAACAATAAGCTAAGTTTCAATTTCAAGAGCAAAGACTCATAAGGCTAATCATCAATATCAACAGCCTATCAGTGGATCATCCTCCTTCAGCAGTCATTGACCCTGCACTTCTGGGACTGTTTCTGCTTCCTTAGAGAATGTGGCAGAGCTGTCCAGGATGGGAATTCAGTATTCTCTCATTTATTGAGTGATTCTCCACCCACTGTGACAATGCCCCATGAACATTTGAACATTTTTATATACCTTATATTTATGCTCAGGTGAAATTCCTCCCATGCATCCCCCATCCCTGACATGCCACACCAATGATCCTGTCCCACCCCAGTTGTAACCCTTCTGTGATCCAAAGCTTCCTCAAGGATGAAGCCATTACAATTGCTGAATACAGTTAATAGGAAAATGAAATAATAATGATAAGTTTAAATGTAAGAGATAAAATACATAAATTTTTTAAAAAAACATAAATAGAATAAAATGTAAATTTTGGGATATTAAAAAATGAAAAATATATATTTTTTAAATTTTTTATCTGTTTGCCTTTCATCACTGCAGTATCTGGTGTCCAGTCTGTACCATGGCATCTTCCCCCTATTGTTTCCCAGTGTCTCACTATTTTTAATTTTGTTTTCAAAGAAGTTTTAGGTCACAGCAAAGTCACAAACAGAATACAGGAGACTTTCATATACCCAACATCCTCCTCCTTTCCTCCCCCCCATATTAATACCTTTTTATATGTGGATGGTAGCATTATTATAACTGATATAGAAATATTGAAACATAGCTACTAATCATTGTCAATGGTTTACACTATGGTTTACATTTTAGACCGTACACTTTTATAAATTTTGATGATATTTACAGTGATGTATCCATCCCTGTATGGTAATGAAGAACATTTCCACTGACCACTAAATACCCTTGTTTGATGTATACTATTCCTCCCACCCCAACCCCAAGGACCCATGTTGACCCCCTGGCTTGGCTTGTTGGATCACAAAATTCATAGTTACATGCAATAAGAGGTCTTGACACACTGGTTTGTCCTCCCCCATTAGGAACCATCCTTGCTCTTGAGTGACTCCTGCCTGTCTATTTCTGAACAAATTGATCCTCCCAAAGATGGGAGTCCAACTCCTTCCTGCTCATTTCTTTTTGCATTTAGTCTATTCATCTTAGTTCATCTTAGTTACTGTTCCCTTAGCTTGAAAATCTTCTTACATTTCTTTTACCATCAGACTAATGTCACTGAATATTCTCTCCTTCTGTTTCTCTGAATATATTTTTATTTTTCCTCATGTTTCAGTACTTTCAGAACTATCAATTATTTTGACTACTGTCATTGAATATTCTGACTACTCCAACTACATAAAAATAAAATCTTAATATATTTTTCATAGCTGTTTTTTTTTTTTTACTCAACATTCCAAGGAATATTCCATCATTTGAATAGTCCCCATTTTATTTACTCATTCACCTAATAATGGATATTTTGGTTGTTACCAGATTTTGGATATCATGATAAATATCATGATAAATCCTTTAAGATTGCTGTATGTGTTTTCACAGACATAAGCAATAATTTTTTTGAGTATATGGAAGAGGAATTCTTATATCAAAAATACATGTATGGTTTCCATAAATGCTTATAAGACATTTTCCAAAGAAAATATACCCTTTTGCACACTTTCCAGGAATAAGTGTTATTTCCATTTCCTCAACATTAATGGTAAAATGAATATTCAAATTCCATAAAACTAGCAAATCTAGACTATGGAGAATTCAGTTGTAGTTTTGAATTCCTGAATATCCATTTGGTTCTTCTTTATGATTTTTATCTCATTATTGAAATTCTCATTTTGTTCACATATTGTTTTTCAGATCTCCTTTTGTTATTTGTGAATATTTTCTGCAGTTTATTGATCATGTATATGAGAGTTGCTCTAATGCC
>JAQZBX010036832.1:0-24026 GCA_029593785.1 Cabassous unicinctus
AAACAGAAATCTAGCATTTAAGAAAAGCCTAGAGAAACAGATTTATAGAGCAACAGTACTCAAATTCAATTGTGTGATAAATTATATAAATCATTAATTTTACTTTTCATTATCCGATATGTTGCCTAGACTTAATATTATTTATTTTCCTCCCTCCCTCTTTCTGTTCCTTCCTCCTTCCCTTGCTTCTTTCCTTCCTACCCACCTTCCTATCTACCTACCTACCTACCTTTCAAGGAGCCATAGGTTGAATTCAAGTCTGTGATTATTTGGAGTTATGGCAATATAAGGAAAAAGTCTCAAAGGGGACATGTTAGAAGTGACTGTTTATGAAAGAAACCATTGTCTTGCCTGTAAAACCGATTGTTAGGGGCTTTTAACATTTTTCCCATTCCATAAGGATCATGAGGGATTGCATATTCAGGGCTACATTTGTTGCCTCTGTTTGTTCCCACAGTACCCAGCAGGGATTTCAGAACACTGTATTGTTTCGGTAATTCTAGAGTGATTAATCATAGACTTCAATCGAAGTGTTACACAGGTGAGAGTGCAATTAATTGTTATTCTAATCCACTGCTGATGGTAATGGCAATGCAATTCAATACAGTTTATTTGGAAAGTAGGAGCCATTAAATAATAGATAATGTCCTTTGGCATACATAATCATTTACTTAAGCATTAATCCTGTAGGAATAAGTCAGAAAACTTAAATCCTTCAACATAGTCTAGTCTAATCTTTTTTTACATAAAAGAAAAACTGAAATATTAAACATCCAAGGAATTGTTATATCAACATAAGTAAATATTATGCAATCTCTGAAAATATGTTTATGAAAATGTCAGTTATTTAAAAAGTACGAAGCAAAGTACTAAAAATGAAAGTTGAGTATGCTGTTATTGTAATTATAAACATATAGTCCAGAAGACAATTTAAAAAATGAAAACTTGTACAAAGAGGAGAAAAGTACATATTTTAAAAACATATTCATTAAAAATATTGTAGATAAAGTTCATAATAAGATCATTTGAGAATAAAGTAATATTTATTTCAAGGCCAGCTAGTATTGTCATTTAAGCTTCTGAAAATTTTGTGTTATATTCATTGCTTGTGTGGGTTGTTTTGAATGGAGACATATACTATTGTTATTCAAAAAATTGGTCAAGGGCCTGGGATGGTTAGGCTCACTTGTCAACTTGGCCAGGTAATGGTGCCCAGTTGTTTGGTCAAGCAAGCACTGGCCAAATTGTTCTGTGAGGACATTCCATGGACTTAAATCATCAGTGAGTTGATTGAGTCTCTGGCTGATTACATGTACAGTCAACTGAGGAGATTACCTTCAATAATGAGAGAAGTCTCATCCAATCAGTTGAAGGCCTTAAAAGGGGAAGTGATTTCAGCAGTCAGAGAGAGAATCCCATCTCTTCTTCAGAACAGCAGCTTCTCCTGGGGAACTCATGAAGGACCTTCATCAGAGATCCTGGCTTGCAGACTTCACTATACAGTTTGGACTCATGCATCTCCACTGTCGCATGAGACAATTTCATAAAATTTCATATTTACAGCTATCTCCTGTTGGTTCTGTTTTCCTAGAAAACCCTGACCTCTACAGGGTCCTAGAATGGCCATGTGCTTCCCAATAGTTATTCTGGCTTTTGAGACAAATACGCCATCGGAAACATGTTTTAGAAGAATATGTAACCATAAATATATGTGGTAGGTATTGAGTGACACACCAAGAATATATCATTGTACAGTAAGATTCTGACTTGCTTTCTTTTGGTTGTTGTTACTAGGAAAACATCTGCCTTGATAAAGCATGCAAATAAATAGAATTAAACTGATATGAAGAAATAGGGGCTAAAGTGAAGGACACAATTATTACACCCTTCTGAATAAAGAACTAGGTAATTTAGATTGAATGCTTACCTTAATCAGTTTAAGTAAATGATTACTTCTTTAGTTTGAGAATTCTAGCTTAGTTACAATTAAATTACCTACATAAAAGAAGGAGTACTTGAAACTCTACTAAGGTATTATACTGAATTTGGAAGGTGTTTAGATATTTCTACCATCATTTTCAAAATTACTTATTAAGCTCCATAATTTGAATAAATCAGTGGAAACATTGTTGTGAAGGTTAAATGGATATTGTCACTTTGCTTTTAAGCAAGGATAGTCCTATGAGATCTTTTTATTGGCATTTTTATCTTTGTATTTAATAAGGACTGAGAATTAAAACTGACCATTTGTTCTGATCATTTGTCAATATGGAGTGTTTTGAGTATTAAAGAATGGGATGACCTGACTTAAAATATATTTTTATCCTAAACCCCACCTCAGGATCCAAATGCATGGATGGATCACCAAATTATCAAGCAAAAATAGATAAAGGTATTTGTAAAGCAGAGGATCACACTATCAAAACTTACAGAGGGGAGCGGATGTGTCTCAAGCGGTTGAGCACCTGCTTCCCGCATGGGCGGTCCTGGGTTTTGTTCCCGGTGCTTCCTAAAATAATAATAATAATAATAATAATAATAATAATAATAATAATAAAACCAACAAGCAAACAAATGAATAAATCAACTCAGGGGAGCCAATGTGGCTCAGTGTTTGAGCACCAGCTTCCCACATGCAAGGTCCTGAGTTCAATCTCAGGCCCCGCTACCTCAAAAAATCAAAACAACAACAAAAAACTTACAGAGGCATTAAATACTAGGCACTTTTTGGGAATAGTTAGGAATTTGGTATGGGTAGTCCAGAGAATATAAAGAGGAATGGTAAAAATTAAGTTAGGAGATATACAGATAAGGTAAAAATAGAGAGGGCCTTTTAGACTACAAGCAACATTTTTACATTATTAGGTAGGCCATTGCTTCCAGGAGTTATGAATTTCACAAATAATAAAATTTGAAAACAACCACTAAAATAGGAACCAATATGGGGTCTTATTTTGCCAAATAAGTACAAAACAACATTGACAACAACAATTATGGTTTACTAGCTATTATAACCATGTTAATTTCCATGAAGTAAAAATAACATTGCAAAATATAGGATGCACTTAGCTTCATGTGGAAAACGCATGACATTTTCCACATTTCTCTCATTCTGCCAATGAGACAGCTGACAGTATCCTCAGAGAGAAATTTGGCCTGTGGATCTGCAATTTGAGACCACTGCTAAGGAAATACTGTTACATAAAAGAGAGAGGGAGCAGTATAAGATGAGGGTCAGAACTATGATTTAGAATGGCTAAATAATTTGCTCAAATCCTATAGTTAGTAAGTGATGGAACTGATATTACTTTTGACAGTGTAATCTAGGCAAATATTCTGTGTTAGAAGACACTGTGACAATTGAAGTTCTTTTATGGATCCTAAAAAGAAAAAGATTATGTTCTTGAACTAATCCATTCCTGTGGGTGTGGGACCCTTTTGATTGGACTTAGTCAGTGAGGCATGACTCAGTTTGGCTGTCTGCCCTCTTACTGAGTCAGGCAGAGAAAGGAAGCTGCCATTTTTTATCCTGCCCTGTGAGAGGGGACTTGAGGATCGCTAGCAGCCAAAGCTTAAGCACAAAGCTGCCCAGAGGCTGGGCCCACAGAGCTGCTCAAGAGGAGAGAAGCCCCTGAGAGGCTCAAAGAGCTGAGGCCCAGAAAGAGACAAACCATATGCCTGGTTGTTCACAGCTGGACTGAGAGACAGAGGGCCTAGAGGGGAAGGCTGAGACCTTGGCAGAGATCGGCTGCCATCATCCTTCAACATGTGACAGCTGACTTTGTTGAGAAAGCACCTCTTGTGCCTGGATTTGGACTTTTCACAGCTTTTACCCCAATTAATTCCCCTGTATAAAACCCAGCCCATTTCTGATACTTTGCATTGGCAGCCATTTGGCATCCTATAAAAGGTACATATTAAATTCACGAACTTTATCTTTTTTTTTTAAGGAGGTACCAGGGATTGAAGCTGAGAACTTGTACATGTGAAGCAGGTGCTCAATCACTGAGTTACACCTGTTCCCCTAACTTCATGAATTTTAAGTCAAACATTTTTATTTCCAAAAAGTGAAAGGTGAAGTAAAAAATCAATATACTCTGAAAATTATCTGTTAGTGTTCTCAGTGAATTTACTTTCAATATGCCAACCTAGGTCCATATACCTAGACTTGCAATTTGTGGAGCAGGTAGCGTTCACATAATTTATTTAAAATGTTGAAAAAATTAAAATGTGTGCCTTTTGAGTTGGGATAATATTGGGTTTATATATTGAATATTGTATATATTTTATGACTAAGTAAAATATTCTTCAGAGTTAATAAAGTTGCATAAGTGAATACAACCCAGAGATTTTCCTGAATAGCTATGTTTTCTCTGTGTGTTGTATTTGCCTTACATTGTCTTACCAGTAGTATAGTATGATACTGTTTTATAGGATTCTAGTCAGGAAAAATAAACAACAAGGAAAACTACTTTGACTAACAAAAATGAAAATAATTTTTCTTAATTTAGTAAGCTGAGGACATTAAGCATTCTCAAAGTAGGATATGCATGCATACATTTATCAGTCAATATATATTGATGATATAATAATATATTTTATGGAAAAGTTAAAATTTTTTGATGCTTAAGATATCTCAAATGAGGAGAGGGGAATGAATGCTTATTAGTTCATTCATTCTGAGCTCCAATAGAACCTACATAAGTAGAATAAACCTCAGAGAAGGATTTTATAACTCTGCTTTTGTGGTGGCAAAATTAAATCTTCTTTGGTCTCTTCATAATGGCACAACAAATCCTAGATATATTTAATACCCTCAATGACAATATAACAGGATAATTAAATAGTAAATTTCTATTTAAGAACAGAGATATATCTAAGTTTACATAGTACTTATTATTTGTAATACTTTGGAATCAATATTTGTCTCAATCAACTTTCACTAGGCTATGCTGCAGAAGTAAACAATCCCAGGTCTCAAGGGATTTGAACAAAAAGATTTGTTTATTGCTCACATCTTATGTTGTCATGGGTCAGCTGAGGCACTTTCCCCACTGATTTCTCAATTTTGGGTCTCAGACTGAAAGAGTGGGCTCTATGGGATGGGCTGGCCCTTTGGCAGATGGTAGAAAGAGCAGTGGTAGAACTATAGCTCTTGAAGTGTTTCTTAGGGAAACCACATTTTACATTTTCCCATTGCCAAGGAAAAACACAAGGCCAAGGCTAACATTACTGGTATGCAAAATGTTTGCCTCCAAACATTTATAAGATGAGCACTTATAGTCACATGGTGTTGGGTTGATATACATATAATCCTCTTACAGGATAAGCAGGAAATTGGTCCCAGTTATTCAATCTACCAAGGCCTGTCCTCTTGTCCATAAATATTTACTTCTGAAGTACATATCAATCCACGCATTTCCTCCCCAATCCTGGCATCAGGATCAAAGTCTAGGAAGTGATGATAATTTCCATCACGTCCATATGTGGCTTTGGGCAATTACTATCCCTTTTTGAGATCAGTGGATGTTAATACTTAAAGTCCTTTTTAAGTATTAATACCTTAAAAAGTAAGAAATTAATATTTTTTCTAAAAAATTATTTTTATAATATTCTAGCTTCTTATTAATAAATAAATATATACATTCATATCCTGCTTTAAGAAAACTTACTGCTCCCAACTTTCTAACCTATTATAAATTATCCTCATTTTTATAAATGCCAAGTTTTTTTCTGACTGGAACCTAGTAAAGTTTCCTTATTCTATACCAGAGATACAATTTACTTGAGAAAACCACAGATGTTGCAGAGAGCTATGTAGACAAGTTGTCTGACACCAAGACACCCCCAAAATTGTAGAAAAATGACAAGATATCCTAATAAAACTCCCACTTGGAAAGTGAAATGGAATGAATGTAGCAATTAAAAATCCCACTTTTGAAATTGCACAAGGAATCCTTACCCTTGTTGAGACCTCAGCCTCACATTTCTGGGTGCAGATTGCTAATCCATTTCTCTTTATGGCTCTTGGTTCTGTTCTTTGTCAAGTCTTTCTTTCCCATTGTCCTCAATGGTCACATCTAAACAAAGCTTTGGGAAAACACCTTCTTTGAATGATAAAATTTCTCAGCCCATTTTCTGCCTGTAGATTTGCCCCAGAGGTAATTTTAAGTCTCCACCCTTCACAGTCTCTTTTAATATAGTGGGTGATTCTTTCATACAATCTACAGAGTAATCAATCAGATTCCTTTTCATTGTGTTTTTCTCATGCCATGTGACCTAGGAAATCTTTTTAATTATGACCTAATATCTCCATAAAGGTAGTAGCTCTCTCTGTAGTGCCAATGAAAGACTTTTTACATATCTCTAGAAAATATTGTTCTGACAAATACCTTTATGTGGCTTTTATTGTTTAGTTTATTTGCACAAGTAATACATTATCACATATCATTGTTTAAAAAAAAAATAACATTACAACCCTATGTAAAGAAGAGGGACTCCATTTACTACCCCTTCTCCAGCCAATCAAAATACTCTCTCTAGAAGTAGCCAATCATGGTTAACAATTCAGTTTAGATTACTTAAAGAAAGAAAAATGTTATAAATTTGGGGAAATAATCACAATTCCTGAGATTGAAAGTTCTGATCCAACAGGAACACCTAATTTTTTTTATTAATGCATGTAACATACTCTGTATTCCTAAACTATCTTATTCCAATGATAAAAAAATGCAGATGTTACTATTTAATGACATTGAAATCCACTGTGTTATCAGCATACCTGATATAAACAGTTCTCAACCTTTTTGGTGTTATAAACTTCCTTGAAGACTTAATGAAATAGACACTTTCCACTAGAAACATAGAGATTGTCAAAAATTTTACATCGTGCTACAGGAGTTGCACTGGCCATCTCCCCAGATTTTTTCCCATTGGCCACAATAAAGATTCAAAATCTCACTCTTATGGCATAGTATAAATCAGTATAATCATGTCTTTTCAGCATACTTAAATATTAGGTAGATTTGTTGCATAGACTATATATCAGTTCTTGTACTCATTGAGACATTCCTATAATTGTGAACTTGAGCCAGCCTACTGAAGTGGAATATGCTTGACTACACTGCATACAAATTAAGCTATTATTAAAGTGTTGAGGTATATCGTGTTTCCATTTAGAAACAAGGATTTTTTTCCTGTTGTAGCAGAGCTTTTGTACATATAACTGAGAATACAGTTTTGTTTCAGAATTCTCTGTTTTCAAGTGACAAACACACCCAAAATATTTTCTTAGTTTTTCACTTTCTTAACTTTCTCAATGTTTACAGCGAGACCACCTCTTGTCAAAAATGTAATTTACTGTGAAAAGTGAATTAAAATGTTAGTAAGATATAACTGATATTGTAATCTGGAAATTCCTTATATATAATCTTACTATTTGACAAAGTGAAAATTCCTTCTTCAGTTCTTTCTTGAAAGTACTTAAAATGCTCTTTGCTATAAAAGATTCTTGAGAGGAAATAAGATCTACACCAAAACTCAGGCTTATGGCCTCATTCAGCCAGTGCAGGAGAGGATCAAAATGCCATAAGGAGTTTGTGGTCACTTCATGGGGGATGACAGAAGCATTCTTTGTGGTGGGGTTTATATAAGATTTTTGAAGCATCTTAAGGGATCAAAAGGTTTTGATGTCTACAAGGTGGTGGTGTTGAGCAGAAAAAAAACATAAAGCACAGATTGTTTTCAGGATCTGGTGAAAAATAAACTCATTCGCCAGGGAGGGGCTTTTATAAGTCAGAGGAGAAGCCTAATCAAGGATGTTTGTAAAAAGAACTCTTTGGAAGTAGTTCATGGCATGGTTAAGGAACAACTATAATTATCAAGAGAATGAAAGAATTTTTTTTATCATTAAACTTAAATGAAATTGAGGAGTTGAGTTAGGATGGTGAGGTTGTGAAAACATGTAGTTTTCATGGTGGTGATAGAATTTAAAGAAATTGAATACTGATTATAAATGGTTGATTAGAAAGAGGAAGATTTGAATTCTTTTGAAGTTTTGAAATTTCAAGGTGAGGTGAAAGCACAGGTGCTTAGTCCTTAGGCTCATCAATATTTCACATATAGATGAAGAAATAACTTAATGAACATGTGGTTGAAAAACCAGTGGACTTCAGAGGTAAAGAAGTCTTGAAAGGTACAAAATAGAAAATGAAAAGTTCAAGTACAATGATGTATGTGATCAATAAGATGTCATTGATTACCTTTTTTTGAAATAGCAGTTCCAAAGCAGTGACTGTAGTGAATGCCTGGTGAGAAGCAATTAAATTTGAATGATCAATTTCAGATCTTCCAGTATTTAAGTGGAATGCAAAGAGAAAGAATCATCATCAGATAAAGACATATTTATTTTGCTTAATGAGGATTTACCCTCTGTCTTTAAAAAGCTCTGCCTCTTTTGACCGTTTCCCACTTTTGAAACAATCTTCTCTTCCTTTCATTTCAAGGTTACCTATGATGCTTCCAAATTTTCTTTTTCTTTCTCCTTCTTCCTTTCTCCTTTCCTCTCCTTCCCATTTTCCTTTATTTCTCCTTTCTTCCTGCTTGCCTGCCTTTCTCCCCTCCCTCCCCTCCTTCCCTCCCTGTCTCCCTCCCTCCCTCTCTCCCTCCCTCCCCTCTCCTCCCCTCCCCTCCCTCCCTCCCTTCCTTCTTATTGAAGATGCTGTTGCCTTTCATCTTGGGAGCAAGCTGTGTGTATATTTTACACTTAGAATAGATATTCTAAGTCATGTTAAAGGTAGTCCTTCCCACCTGGTGTAGTCCTGAGCTTGTTTGAAACAATAAATGGATTCAGAAAGTCAAGGTGGAAAAAAAATCTCACTTTATTCAACAGATTAAGCAATTATTATTGAACACCTAACAAGTGCCAGGCCTAGTATGAGATGCTAAGGACTCCACTACCCCTTGAAGGACAACGTAATTGACAGACTAAACCCAATATTATCCTTCCCTGAGTGGACAAACTTCATCTTCCTACCTACACATAGACAGTTATTTTCAGTTTTAAAAGCAGTGCCTGGATAAATTAACTGGGAGTTATATATGAAAAAGACATTCAAAATTACTTCATAATGTGTTATTCTATTATCACAATATATAAATAAACACTGATCATACACTATTGTCAATATATATAGCATACACTCCCCACATTAATTAGGCAGTTGCCCCCTACCTGGATTCGCTCTTCTTTCTTTTAGCATATTTTAATCCTGTACTTTCATAGCAAGCTGTAGTCTTTTGTTGATGAAGTCTTTCTTCTTAACACATATAATGTACATTGGAAATTTTTTTTATGAATTCATAGCTTTGTCTTTATAGAGAAAAACTTAGGGATGAATTCTTAACAAGGTGAGTAATTTGTAGACTTGATTCTTATCTCCCTGAATTGATTGTATGCTTTTTTAGAATAATATTCTTATATTTGAAGCCATCAGGAAACCTGAAATATAGAGTAGTGCTTAATTAACATTTGAAGCTTGATCAATTGATTGCCATTACTTGAAATATAATTATTTGTAAAATGTTGATAAATACTTAGGTATATATTTGATACATCTTTCGTGATGGCTGTACATTTTCCTTAATGCTATATTTTACTTTGAAAAAAAGATACTACACATAAGACCAGAGTTTATGAATTCAATTTGATAAATAATTTGTTTAATTTAATAAATACCTGCTTCTCAGTCATATGAAAGTCATCAACATGTCTTGACTGCATAATTAAATATTTGAAAATTCTTCAAACCAGTTTTATTAGGAGCAGGCATATGTATTTGCTGATGCAGGAACCAATCTGTTCAAATTATGTTCAAGTGCACAGCAGTGGTTGATGGTGTAGCTGGTTGTGATAATGGCTGTGCCATTTTACTTGCTGTTCCTCTTTGTATGTGGACCAAATCTCCTGATGAGGTTTAAGCAATTTTTGTTTTAATTGATGTCACATATATGTACATGTAAGTACATATATGTATCTGCATATAGACATAATATATGTATTCAGAGATTAAATATTACAGTAATATGTACCAGGACTTTTTGTTGCCTCTCCAGATTTCCTTTTCCAATTTTGGGATTTATGTTCTGCAGATTAGGTATTTATTTGTGGCTTCCACTGTAACTCGTGACTTTAACGCTCACTATTACTGGAGATGCATTATAGCTGAGAAGAGTTTAAAGGCTTGTTTCATTTCAGAGAAATAACCTGACTGGTATTGCTTATTCAATTGCATCTCACCTACTCAATCCCTTTGAGTATTTGAAATAGAGCTGAGAATTCTAGGAGAAAATGCAAGCTTCACAGCAAGATTTAATCTCCCTGCAAGCATCTAACCCAGAAATACCATAACAACAGCTGTTCTATTAGAATATTAGCATTTCTGCTTCTGTCCTCAGCTGCTTCTCAAAAGCGCAAATGCATGCACACATGGAAAATGTGCATTTTTAACATTAGCTTGAGATGGGGAATCAGGGTATATTCATTGGACCCCCAAAGTAATGGATGCACATTTCTGCAAATTATTCTATTCCTGAAGAAGGAAATAACATATACATCCCTCCTAGAATATGCTTTATTAACTATATAAGAGTGAGAAAGGCATATTCATGATTTGGCAGCATGATTTTCAACTGCCATTCATAGTGTGGGTGTGGTCTTTGCATGTGAGAACAAAAATGCTGAGTGATTCTCATCATTTTAATTTAGCCATACACACATTTCATCTCTTTGTGTTCTTATATTCATGTTTAAAAATGTAGAAACTTTGAAAATGTAACTACTAGGATAATATTGTAAGTGAATAAACTCTCTTTTCCAGTTCTGAATAACAAGGACCATTGTATCGTGGGCCAGTTCCAAGGTGGGGTAGAGGGGACAGGGGGAGGTGGTTAGTGCCACAGGTGAAATTCTCTTTTAACCTATCATTTTATTATTTTTCTGGGTACACTTAGCTTTTATTATTGTTTAGCTCTACAAATAACATGATTCCCCATTATCACATCAAATTAAGCTAGCCATTTTGAGGCAATAAGACTTATGCCTTCTTTCTCCCATTGTTATCAAAACTTACTTTGCTAAGTGGTAAGTCTCTTAAAGTCTTTTGATAAATTGATAAACAGTTCGTGGCCTAACATTTCTAAGGATATGTTTAATCTTCTTAGGGATGTGAACACGTGGTTAAGATGAACATAAAAATGTTAGTTCTATAAGGGTAATTTAGTCAAATAATTATTTGCACACAGTGGCTTAAAAGTTTCCATGTTGGGGAGTGGCTGGAACTCAGTGGTTGAGCACCTTCTTCATATGTACAATGTCTCGGGTTCAATCCCTCGTACCTCTTAAAAAAAAGTGTCCACATTATTTTCCTGAGCCATAATTATTATTATGATTATTAATTGTGATAAAATTCTAACAGGAAAAACTCTCATGAATGTTTCCTTACTTGCGAATTAAGAGCCTTTAAGATGGGTAAGGCCAAGTGGAAGTCCCTGAACTGCCCTCCAGACCCCACAGACACACAAATTCACACTAGGATGAATTAAAGAGATTATGACCACCATCAAAGAATTAAAGGACCCAGGAGAGATGTTCCCTAAAAATCTATATTTGGTTCCCAGTCTAGCCACTGCAAAAATCAAACAAATAGTGGCAGATGATTGTGAAACAACACAAATTTAACCAAATTGTACTTCAATTACAAGTGGTATGTCACACATAGCCTTGTTAGTCCAACAATTTAACCTAGCTCCTGTTACTCAGGATGTGCCTATTGATCAGAATTAAGAATTATCATTAAAGGATACTAATGAGGGAGTTAAAAAGGCAAACTCCAGAGAAGAGATAATTTGTGAAATAATTATAGTGAACACATTCTTCGTATTCAAATATTAAAAAAAACTAGATCTCAATAAAAAATCCAGACAATACACTCAAAATATGAACAAAACTAATTAGCCAGGTTCTTAACAAGATAAGATAGCCGATTGTCTGATAAACATGCAAAGTTACTTAAATTCATTATTTATAAGGGAAATAGAAATTAAAATGACAATATGATATCTCTAAACACCCACTAAAATTGCTAAAATGAAACAAAGAAAGACAATAATGTTGGAGGGATGTGCAGCAAATGAAATCTTACATATATTATTAATGAGCTATAAACTGGGACTGCCACAATCCACAGTTCAAAACCTCTTAGCAGTATATGCTAAAGCTATATATCTTCATACCTTATCACCTAATGATTTATTTCCAAAGAAAAATGCATATAAATGTTTAACAAAAGACATGTACAAGAGTCTTTATAGAAGCACTATTTATAGTAGTCCCAAATTGAAGACCCAAATATGCATGAAGAGTTGACTGAATAAACTGTGCTACATTCGTAAATAGAATCCTATAGAGTGATGAGAATAAGTAATTTGCAATTGCATATAATAACATGGTTGGATCTCAAAAATATTATGTTAAGCAAGAGTAGACAAACACAAAGATTACTTACAAGAGAGGACCAAAGAAAGGCAAAACCAATCTATGGTTAGATTTCAGGAGAGTGGTTACCCTCGTGGAAGGTAGCTGATAATGTCCTGTACCTTGACTTGGTGCTTGCCACCAACATGCGTTCACTCTGAAAATTTGCCAGTGTCCAAACTGTGATTGGTACCATTTCTGTCTATATTTTATACCTTAATAAAAATTCACTTAAAAATGTAGTAAACATTCATGGGGGAAGAATTATAGTGTACATTCCCTGTCTTGTCCTAGGGCTGTGTTAATTCTTCTGTAGGGAGTTTTACCATTTTGTCAATCTGCAGAACATCCTGCTGGTCCACTATATTTATGCAGTCAAGCTCATTGCAGTACACTAATTAGGAAGTAATATTCTGAGTACCTTAGTAAGATATGCGCATTCCAGAGCCTGGGGTTTATGGCCCGCAAATGTTAAGGTTCTTGCCAAATCAGTAGCATTTTTAAGTTTCCAATAGCATGAGTCATGCCTACATATCAGCTCTATGGTACAGATCCTTTCTGGCACATCATTTCTTTCATCATCTTAATTTAGGCTTGCTGGGCCTCTTTGATTTCTGGAGGTAGCATAGAGCTGTGAGTACTATTCAAATGAATTTATCAGGTGACTCAGAAGTCACTGAACAAGAAAGTGCTGCGCAGCATGTCTAGGCTACAGTGCAAGCTGCCCTTCCTCTCCTCCCATATGACTCAAGCTGTCTGACATTGCTAGAGATAGTAGAGTAGATAAAATATGGAGTTTCTAGCAAGTCACAAAGAAAAGACACAGTGCAGAATACCCAAGAACAGAAACTAGGCTTTGCTTCTCAGGCAGAGAACTACTCACCATTTTAAAAGCAGGTGTGGGTATGGATCTATGGGAATAGGCACAAAGAGTGTGGTAGACAGGCAAAATCAAATAGTTTGAGTATGACAAAAGTATATCTATTAATACTCAGTAATTCCAGATATAAGTGGCTCAAGATCATCACACAAAACAGTTTATCTCACTGATAAGAAATAATTTTAATACTTACTTCTCTGAACAAAAGGGGGAAATGGCTGAAATGAGAAAGTTAAATGACTTACAGTGTACCTCAAAACTGACTCCAATCCAAAAGCATTCCTGTCCCCTTACTTCCCTGTCTAAAGTCCCTCAGAACTTTATCTTATCTTGGTTTCTTTCTTAAAACAAATCCCGAAACAATGATTTGAATGTAGGTAATTTACTTTGGGGATTGATCTCAAGAACCAGGATTTGAGACTTGAAATAGAAACAGGTAAAGAAAAAGTCATTATAGAGCTGATCACCATTTTGGCCACCTGAGGTAGGGTTCCCTGAAGGGACCTAAGAAGAAGGTACTTATCCACTGGCTACATCCATCATCAGTCAAAATTTTTACTCCTTTTCACTTTGCAGTTGGTCCTTGTGTCAAAATGGCTATTAGGTGTGTGTAGCAGAGAGGGAGAGAGGTGTGGTACACTCTCCCAGAGTTGGAGTTCAAAGACAGTTCTAGAGTTCAAAGGACGGCTAAGAGGACAGAAGATGAACATAGAGCTGCCCAACACACATCACGCCCTGCACCACTCAGAAAACTCACGTCCTGGAAAAAGCGCAACCCATCACAAAGCCATCAAGTTGCTTGCCAGCGGCAGGCTCTAGTTCCTACAACCAGGACTGCTAATGCATCAGAGTGTAGAATTAAGTGTTTGAGAAGAAAATGTTACTCAAGTGCATCTCCTGGATTGACAGTGAAGGAGCAAACACTCCTTTCATCACTGGTTCTCACCCACATATTCTAGTTATTGGGAACGCAGTACCATGTATCCACTGTTGGTATAATGAAAATATTGCATTCTATAGGATATTGTCCCTGAGTTTTCATCTTAACCAACCATGTAATAAACCATCCTACTAGACGATAGAGTCCCAGCTTCTGTCTATCATTTGTATACTTATTTGCAGACTCACTAGCTATTAGCCTATTGAAAAACCTTTAACAAATAATTCACTTTCATGTAGATTTTCTTTTTTTCTGCTGAGTCTGAGGTACACTAAATGTACACTCAGGTGCAAACTGTCCTGACCTCGGGTTTCTAAAAAGCAAGAACCTTGGCTAAGGGCAGAGGGTCAAAGTCAGCAGAAGTTATGAGTATATTTCTCTCAGTGATTTAGGTATATATACAACTAGATTCAGGCAAGCAGAAAAATCATCCTTTAAAAGAAAATTTTGTTTCTTTTAATTATTGAACCCTAATCTAGGTTCCATTCCCCTCTGCATATACTTAAACAGAACTTACAACATAACACTCTTGTAATTGTCAAGTTCTACCTAAGAGTTAAAAAAGAGGAAGGAGATTATATAAATTATTTTGAAATGATAGGGATGTATCACTTGTGAGTTGGCTAATGGAGAATTGAAACTTTAATGTGTTTTTAAAATGTGTCTGCCAATATGAGGTGTTTGCTGACTTTGGTTATCTCTAGTTTAGATTTAACTCTAGGTAGTGATATTCATAAATGTTTATTTAGGAGGAAAAAATAATCCTGCCTAGAGCCTCTGCCAAGGTGCCAGAAAGAAAGAGGGAAATGGAGTAGACAATATGAAAGTGAAATGGGACACAGGAGCTAATTATTACTCACTGCTGTACCTCCTGGCATGTGATGAGCCCAAGTGCCCCTGAATAGAAGGAATCTCTTTCTGTTACAAGGAAAGAATGATTCATGGTCAGGATATAGCCTCCCTTTTCTTCCTTTTCAAAGACACTGTAATTTGGAAGTCAGGGTAAGGGATGCTTATCACCATAGAAGCAGAAATAATTGTACAGCCTTGAGGATAATGACATTCTTCACCCATTCCTTCCCTTTCTTTGTTATTGACTAGAATAGTGTCCTCTTTGGCTTTGTGAGTATGTATGTGTCCTTGTATTGTGTTGTGTGTACAGTTATAATAGAAAGAGTTCTTTCAATTATTCCATTTCTAATCTTCATAGAAAAATGTCTTATACAAGAACTTCTTGCATCCACCAGGCAATGTATATCAGAAAACAGGCAAAAGAGGAAATCATCAATTTACAGACAGATGGCGTTTCAGATGTCTGTCAGGCAATCGCTCAGAATGCGCCACACACTGGCAGGCACACTTCATCAGTAACAGTGGAAAGGTAACTTGGATCAGTGAGAAAATTAACTCACAATGCTCTTGATCAATTATACTAGTAGCAAGTCTCATTCATGGAGGAAAGGGAAGAAGATGAGTTGATGGAGAGAAAGAAAACTAACTTTAATCGTGAAGCTTCTATGTGCCAGACACTTTAGACAGAGTACCCCATTTAATTACATAATATGAGATAAGCAGTACTATTTTATAAGTGTAAATGCCAAGATTTAAGAGAAGTTGATAACTTGCTCAAGGTCACTTAAAGCCTGTGTGCGTTTAAGTTAATATACATACATTCAGGACTTTTTATTTTTATTGACTGGATTTCTCAGGATGGCCAACAACTGGTTGCTTCCTGAGATTCCTTACAGCATATAATCCAGTTCATGGAAGGAAACATCCACAAAGGATGAGAACATCCCCACTTGAGATCAGAAACATTCCTCTTTTAAATGTCACAAAATCTTAAAACCCAAATATCATTATGATGACTCAACACGTCTTCTTTGGGGCACTGGAGGGTTGGGTGGGGGTGAGAAGGCAGGTGAGAAGCTAAGAGGAGCTCTGGGTTTCTCTAAGGGTTGAAAACAGGTGCCTGCTATGTTTTGCATACAAAATAGAAGTGTTAGAGCTGGTTTTTTCAGTCATTAAGGACTTTAACAAATAGTCAATTTAGGTCAGTTGACTTACAATCCATTTAGTTGAAATTTCACTGCATCAATCAGACATCAGAAGCTATTTTCCTCTGGATAACTCTTTTAGCAAAAGAAAAGCAATATTGCAAAAAAAATATATATATATATATTACTATGGGGGAGGAAAATAAACTGGTTTCTTTCTTTCTTAAAGTCTCCCCTAATTGTGAATTGGAGTCCCCCAGAAAGTGTAAAAAGTACTAAAGTGTATTTTGGACAGGAAAAAGCAGAGTTGACTTCCTGCCCCCCTTTCCCTTTTACCACTTCTTCCAGTTGTACAGCTGTGATTGATTATTTATTTGGTGATCAGGAGTTTAGCTATCTCATTCTATTATTCCATGAATGTTAATCAAAAGCCAAAAGCATATGGAAAATATGCCCTTCCAAGCCCAATCTCACAGTCTACTGTGTGTGACTGACAACAGGGACACCTGGGAGGCTATTCTTATCCTTTGTCTCATGGGAGAGTGATGGGAATGTGTAATTCACTTTCATGAACTGGCAGGTAGTAAAAAATATATATCTGGGTGTTCATGCTGTCCCTGAAGAAAAAATAGGCAGCTCACTACTCCTGTAAATAGCTAAGTAATTTTTGCTCTATTTGCTGTGGCCACAGGTTTTGGGAAATGAAGGAAATTACCCATTTTAAAAGCATAACAGGATCATATATTTATTTCCACAATCTTTCTTTAAAGATGGAAATTTCCTTAAGACGAAATCTAATATCGAAAGTATTGCCAGAAAGAAAACTTATTCTATATTTTCTCCAAAGTGAACCATAAAGACATTGCCATTTTACATATATTAAAGTTATTAATAGATAAATAAAATTTCACAGTCACCTGAGAATCTGAGATTCCATTAATATAATTGGCTACACATTTTATATGCCACAATTTTGAGGCGGTGGTTATAAATCAGAGAGGCGCTGAGTATATGTTTAGTGCACAGGAGAGAAATTCTGGCTGTGAATTTCAGGTATGAAAACTGAAAACAAACATTATTCAAATAACTTCAATAATTTAATTTCCCATTTGAATTTTAATATAAATTTTTACTGCTCCACATGAGACTTTACATAAGGGCACAATTTAAATATTAAAACATGTAAGGATTGAGCAAATTATGACTTTTTTCTCTGATCTATTTAGTAATTGTGTTTGCTGCTATCCACTGAACCCAAGTTATTTCATGTTGGGAGGAAGAAGGAAGAGGTTTGGCCTCCCAATAAGATGTATCCTAATTTTTTAATGTGGTCCCAAATTTGAATGCAAGATAAACACTGGTGTGATAGTTCTCAATCTAAGAAGGAAAAAAATGCAATTAGTACTAATTCAATGCTATATCCTTTCTGTTCTCTCATAGGAAGAGAATTTCAGAAGTTAAAGAATTTGTTGGGAAAATTAATTCTTACAATGGTCTTTAATACATTCAAACTATAACCTTTGATTTGTCTAACATTTTGTTGATTATCTCTTGCCAAATTTATATTCATTTAAAATAACCACAAATATATTTTGTGTACTGCTCTCTCTCACACACACATTGTGACTAGGTTTCAATCTTGCATTGCGCCAATAAAAATAAGTGCAATAAATAATAAAATAAGATCTTGGCAGATGTTTTGTTTTTGTCAATTCAATCTTTGTATTTTGCATCTCTCATAATAAATGAATGCTTCCCCTTACAAATTCTAAAACTTCTTGAGACCTGGAGGTAGGTTTATCTTAAATTCAGGAAAGACTAAAGACAATTATCTTAGTATTTGCATAGGTGCCTCTTTAATGAATTTGGGAAAGAAACATTTGCTTTCTCCTTGAAGATGAAACAACTGTCCCAAGGACACACTTTGGGGATTCATTTTTTACGTCATTGTGAAAGCACTGGATGAAAGTGATAGGTGTTTTTTATACCACCTGGCAGGGCAACATTCCACGTGGGAAAATCTACATTAGTGCCACCTGATGCTCCATGTTTGCAAAGAGGGCAGCAAATATAGGCGACCTCCTTAATTCTACTCATCTGAAAGCCAAAAGGGATTACAAATAGGCATATATTTCCAATGGCAACCTAAATGTTGCTGTAAGGGAGAATAAGCTCATAAATAAATCAATTGATATAAGACAAAATATGATTAAAATTTAGGTTATAAATTTGTCCAAATTAATAGCTTTGAAAGCAAAAACAAGGAAAATGTTACTGCTTTAGGTTTGGATATCTTAGCACGCCTTTTTTCACTAGTGTAATTTTCTCATATACGTAAGTTTTATATAGTCAATTACGGAAGGTCTTTTACAAGGTTGCTGAAGTTCCAGGAATGTATTAGGTTCCAGACAGGCAATATGTGTAAGACATGGCTGTTTCCTAAAGAAGTCTAGAGAGTAATAGGGAAACATATACACACGTCAATAAGGCTGTTTTAGTGCAGGGTTTGTCAACCTCAGCATGGTTGGTACCTTGGCATAATTCTTTGTTGTGGAGTCTGTCCTGTGCATTGTAGGATGTTTAACAGCATCCCTGGCCTCTGCCCAGTAGATTCTTGTATCCACTCTTCCCTGCCTGTTGTGACCATCAAAAATTTCTCCAGACCTTGCCAAAGTCCCTTAGTTGAGAACCACTGTTTTAGTGCATTAAATGCAAACATAGAGGTGATTAAAATAAAAAATTTAACTATATAATTGAGTGCCTTATCCTGGTGAGTATGGAGTATAGAGAGAAGGAACGCTCAGTGTATTGTTCAAAGTGGTATTTTCGGAACAGCCTCCGGAATCATAACTAGGAGTGTGCACAAGATGGCCAGGATGAGGTGAGGCCATTAGAGGAAGGGAGAGAACGTATGTAAACGTGAAGACCTGAAACAGCATGGGGATTATTGATTCATTGTTGCAAAGCTGGGGCAGCGTTTGGGAAAGAAACCAGCTTATCATGCAGGTGATGGATCACGGTACACAGTGAAGACTTTCTGGGAAGCTGGGTGGGTTGGTGATGGGAAGATGATGATCAACTGGCTGCAGACTGGAGAATGAACTAGAAGGAGAAGCCTATAGGCAAGGTTAGGGCTTTGTAATATATAGGCAAGAGGACAGGAGGCCCTGAATTAAGGCTGTATTGAAAGGGAAGGAGAGGACTGTCAGCACTTGAGTGGAATTGGGAGAACACATTAAAGTGACTATTTGGATACTGAATATAAAGAGTTGAGTAAGAGTGAAGATGAGAATGAAGAGTTTCGAACTGAGTTCTGTAACAGCTGCGTTCAAAAATCTGTTCATCTGCCCTTGGATCCCTGACACTTTTGAGCACTCTTAGTTCCAACAGCCAGCAGCTGTGTGTCTTTTCAGGGGCCCCCTTTAAGGCTGGAAACACCTTTGCTAGTACTCATGAATAGTCAGATTGCCTGGAAATTTACATGTGCCTTGAGGTGGCCCTCAGCCACTCCCCTGTTCTTGAGGAGTGCAATTTTGAGATCGGACTTACACTGGCTCTAAAGCTCTCCTGCAGGAATAAGGCAAAGTTACTACCTAACATACCTTGCTTGATACTTCACTTTTTCTTAGGCTCCATCACTTTTGTGTACTTCAGTTTTTCTGAAGTTGCTAGTTTTTCCTAAACACAGTTGTTAGTCTTCCCTAACACAGTTGCCAATAAGTACCATTAGCACAAAGCCTTGTCTCAAGATCTGCTCTTTGCCAGCCCAACCTAAGACAGATAAAAAGGAAAAAGGTGATGAGTTTTTAACAGAGGTACAGAATAAAGAAGCAAAACCATTCTCAGTGTAATAGAAGGAAGAGATTCAGGGAAATCAAAAATTTTTCAGTTCAGCCTTTTTATTTGTTTAGTTCAGTTACCTATGGAACATTGGAGATGGTCACTCATCAGCTGGATATCAGAAAATAGCTGGTTGAAGTTTTAGGTTAAATGGATGTTATAGGCTGAATTGTGTCTCTACAAATACATATGTTCAAATCCTAACCCTAGATCCTGTGCAAGTGATCCTATTTGGAAAAAGGATCTTTGAAGATGTTATTAGGTAAAATGAGGACAAACTAGATTGCAGTGGGCCCTAACCCATTACGATTGGAGTCCTTAGAAGAAAGGGAGGATTGGAAAAATACATTCAGAGTGAAGATGGCCATATTACAGTGGCCACAAGCCAAATAACTATGGATTTCGGTAAGCCTCCTCCACAACCCTACAGACTTCAGAGTAATTGTGATCCTGCCAGTGATTTGATTTTGCAGTTCTAACCTCATGAACTGTGAGGCAATGCATTTCTATTTATTAAGCCACCCAGTTTGTGGTGCTTGTTACAGTAGTCTGAGGAAATGAAGAGGGGATTTTAAGGAAATGGGAATTATTTTTAACTCTATTATTGTCTACTATCATGCATAACATATGCACCTGTGTTTGTTCAAGTCTTTCAACATGTAGATTCAGCCCCTATCAAAACAAAGAATGTTGAAAATATAAAGGTGAAATATCTGAGAAGTATATGCTCTTAGTTACTACAAA
Organism: Cabassous unicinctus; assembly: GCA_029593785.1. NCBI lineage: Eukaryota > Metazoa > Chordata > Mammalia > Cingulata > Chlamyphoridae > Cabassous > Cabassous unicinctus. The sequence goes on from JAQZBX010036832.1 coordinate 20,934, forward strand.
ATTAATAATTTGATATATTCTGCCTTGAAATATTAAGAATTTAATACATCAAAGCCATTTTTTAAAAAAAGTGAAGCATAGCCAAAAAATATTAAGCAATCTGGTTTTGTATTTCAGGTTGAGTCACTTTTCTACATGCAAAAAAATGCAGAAAAACTATATGCTAAAAGATGGAATTGACCAAGTAGAGTCTGAGTAGTTTTGCAGAAATAGACTATAGCATAGACATTTGAATCTTTCAAATGGTTTTGCCAGGACTTCAAGGGAATGTAAAGTTTGGGCATTCCCAAGTTTGACTTAATAGAAATAACTTCAAGAATCTGAATAAGAACACTTGTGATTGCCACTGTACCCAGAACTGTAACTCTCATGAGAAATTTCCCACTAAACGTTCATTTAATTGAATAGATGAATATAATTAATCAAAAATACTGTTCAGAGGTAATGAAAGATTTTATTCACAAATTAAGAATGAAGAAATATGCAGATAACCTTGGAGACTAAGATTAAATCCTTAGAAAGGCATGCTATCTCATAACAGTGTTTCCCTGAAAGTTATCTTTGACCATGTAAAATACTAAGGAAATGAAAAGATGGATGTACCATTTGCATATTTCAGATTTTTGCACAGAGACAGTCCAGGCCTTACGTACTCCATTCTCTGTGTAAGAATGTAGCCCAGGCACTAAAATTTGAAAAAATTGCTTCTGGGTGGTTCAGCCTGCTACACCTTTTCTTTGTATAAGTTTTTGGAATGTTTTTAAATTCTGTTAGATTATATTTAAATATTTGTAGTAGGGAGAATTGACACTGAAACTTGGCACAGAGTGTCAGGATTTTTAAGGTGTTTTCAATTCCATTATTGCATGTGAAGATTATATGCAGAACTTTGTCTACCTCACCACGATGCCATGGAGATAAAATAACAGGTATGAAAAGTATTTTGAACAGTAAAAAGGGCTCTTCAAATATAAGTATTTTTTACTCATTAAGAAATCATAACACCAATACTATGTATGTCTGTGAAATTGCTGTAAGGTTATAAAATTGATTTTCAATCAATGGAACATAGAAAGTGGGAGTTAATAGAAAGTACACAGGGCAGTGGTAGAACGGAACACATTTCTGCAGTGTTCTGTTTTTTACTGTTTTTCACTTTCTGGCATCTACAATATTCTGTTTTTGTTGTTGTTGTTTGTTTTGTTTTGTAGGAGGTACCAGGGATTGAACCCAGGACCTTGTACATGGGAAGCAGGCGCTCAATCGCTGAGCTCCATCCGCTCCCCAGAAGTTCTGTTTTTAACAAGTTGTAGCCATAGTTTAGCTGTGGAAAATTACCAGACATTGACATCCAGAATTTCCATTTCATCTGACTGATAATAATTATTTGCTAAAGGCAAAGAAAGTATCTTTGTGCTTGAAGTTTCAGCATGCATGATTTGCTGTCCCAACCTATTCCAACCAAGAAAGGACAAAGAATCCTGCAGAAGAAGGGTGAGGCTATCGGGAGACTCAAGTGTAAAGCCCGTCTGACAGGACTTCTGCAATGCAGCCTTTGGTCATGCTTCCACGGACACACTCTGCCGGTTGATATTTTATGTGGCTGATTTTGTAAATCATTTTTTAAAAATTCTTGCCCTTGAAATCATTTGCCTTTGTATTTTACATTTTGAAATGTTAATATATGTTTTTAATTCTATAGTTATATGCTAGGACATTATAAACCAAAGCATGGCATATATAAAATTAATTTTTATCTTTGTATAGCTAGTGCATATACTTTGGGGCATTTCTTTACATTTTTTCATAGTCTATATCCTGCATGTTTTAGTTACATATCTTGCATAAGATAAGTGATTGAGATAAATAGAAGATAAATAAGAGGAAACTATTTTGTCAATTTAGAACTGAATGGAAGATGGAAAAACCAAAATTAACTGAGCAGAAAATGGAATCAGTGACATAGAACAATGGCTAGATTAACATACAGAAAGCAGAAGTGAAAGGCAAAAACCAAACAATAAACAAAAAAAGCAAAGAACAACGATGAGGAAATCAGAAAAAAACATCATAGATATAAAATACAAATAAGTGATTTCAATATATCCAAAATATTCTTGACTGAATAAGATAGAGGATTCAAGAAAAAAGTGGTATTCAAAGTCGTGAAAGAAGGATTATATCTAAAAAATGGGAAAATCTGAATCTCTATGTTAAAAAATTTGCTGTAGGCCAATAAATTTCAATATACATTGCAGAACACCAAGATAAAGAAAGTGTCATATTCAGGTAGAAGTAGGTAACTTTCAAAGGAAAAATAATTAGACTTTCTGTGTATCCAATACATGTGTAAATTTCAAAAGAAACCAGAGCAGTATGTACAAAAGGTTGCAGTCAAAATATATTTAAGTTTCCTATATCCTGCCAAGGCAGTCTTTTCTTCTAAATACAAAAGACATATTTTGATACTCAAGAAGAATATAAATTGTTTTGAAAACAATCAAAGCAGGAAAATTATATTGGTAATTATTAACACATTTTTGCTGTAATATGTTGTGGAGTGAGTTCCTATATGGTGTGTCATGGGAACACCATCTCAGGCACAGCAGAGGCTCCAGGCAAATGGTCTCATTATAGCTTGCACAGCACAAAAGTTCCAAAAGAGCAGAGGGGAAGATCCCATCATGGCTTATCCCCTGGAAAGGCCAACTACATGGGTCAGGGTCAGTGGATGGCAGCTCTTCACACCTTTTTCTGTCTGAGATGAGGGACACTTGCACTGACTTAGTACAGAGCTTTTATATACTCCAGTGGGAAGGGTGCTCTGCCGATGAGCAAACTTTATGCCCTGTAAAGCAGCTGGGGCTGGTTAAGTTTTAATTTGTACCCACTGCCTGAAGTCTCTTGTGAAATAGAAACATACCAAATGGCTGCATGCAAAAAACAAGAGTGAAAACATAACAAGCACCTGCAAACAAACAAGCAGGTGGGGAAAAGGAGGGGTATAGGTGAAGGCTGGGAGATGGTGCTGAGTATGTCCTTGACTTCCCCAACATATGTTGGTAAGGCTATTGAGATATAGACACACCAATA
>JAQZBX010036833.1:0-24026 GCA_029593785.1 Cabassous unicinctus
AAAAAGGCAGAAAACTACTAGTTTTGGAGAGGATGTGGAGAAATAGAAACACTCCTTCACTGTTGGTGGGAGTGTAAAATGGTGCAGTCTCTGTGGAAGACGGTTTGATGGTTCTCCAGGAAGCTAAATATAGATCTGCCATATGATCCAGCAATCTGCTACTAGGAATATATTCAGAAGAAATGAAAGCAGGGACATGAACAGATATTTGCACACCATATTCATAACAGTATTTTTCACAATTGCTAAAAGATGGAAGCAAACCAAGTGGCCATCAACCATTGAATAGATAAACAAAATGTGGAATATACATAGGATGGAATGCTATCTGCTATAAGAAGAAATGAATTGGGGAAGCACATGAAAACGTGGATGATTCTTGAGGATATTATGTTGAGTGAAATAAGCCAGACACAGAAGGACAAATAGTGAATGGACTCACTAATATGGACTAAATAAAATGAGTAAACTCACAAGTTAAACTCTAGAGTCTAGGTTACTAGCAGATAGAATAAAAGTTGAGAAGGGGGAAACTGATGCTTAATGTATGTAGAATTTTTAATAAGGTTGTGAATATGAGGAAATGGATAGAGTTGATGGTAACACATTATAGTGAGTATAATTAACACTACAGATTTATAAATGTGATTATGGCTGAAAGAGGTAGTCTAGGGACATAAATGACAATTGAAGGAAAGCTAGAAGATAATCTAGGGACTGTATAACACAGTGAACCCCATTGTGGATGATGAACTGTGGTGAACAGTACAAATATGAGAACATTCTCTCATGAACTATAATAAATATATAATACTAATACATGATGTTAACAATAGGGTGGTTTATGGGGAAAATACACCAAATGTAAGCCATGGACAATAACTAGCAGTCATATTTTGATGATTGTGACAGTTTGAAGATTTTTTGTGAATCCCAGAAAAGATCATGTTCTTAAACTTATTCATTCCTGTGTGTGTGTGGAGCCCTTTGATTGCATTAAGGGACTTTTGATTAGAGCACTTGATTAGATTCCTTTAGGGCCTTTGATTGGACTACATCAATGAGGCATGATCCAGGGTGGGTCTCCATCCTCTTGCTGGGTCTTATATAAACTGAGAACTGGAAGCAGAAATACACAGAGAAAGGAAGCTGCCATTTTGACCCTGCCATGTGAGAGAGAGTATCTCCTGCAGTTGCAGAAAGACAAAGAAGCCATGTGAGGTTGATAGAGGTCCTGGAAGCCAGAGGCTGGAATCAGAATTGCACAGGGGCATGGAAAGAGGTCGCAGAGAGGCTAGGCCCATGGAGCAGCTCAAGGCTGAAGAGGTGAGCCCTGCCATGTGCTTGATGGCCCACAGCTGATCTCCAAGAGAAAGCAAACTGGAGGAGAAGGAAGGGACCCAGATGGAGAGCCACCATTTTGCCTTACCACATGGCAGCCAACCTTTGGTGAAGAAAACATCTCTGATGATGCCTTGATTTGGGCATTTTCATAGTTTCAGAACTGTAAGCTTTTACCCTAATAAATTCCCTTTATAAAAGCCAATCCATTTCAGGTATTTTGCATCGGTAGCCTTAGCAAACTAAAACAATGATGTTCTTTCATCATTTGTAACAAATATTCCACAACAATGCAAGGTGTTGGTGGTGGGATGATGTATGGGACTCCTGTATTTTATGCATATTGTTTTGCAAACTTACAACTTCTCTAACAAAAAAAATTAAAGTGTAACTGCTTCCAGAAATAACAATGAAGTATTTTCATTCATTGAAGACATTTAAAACTTCCAGGTTGTATTTTAAAAGCAGGCCAAATGTTATAAAGACCTTGAGTGAATATTTATCAGGCATGGATATTCATCTCAAAGGGGAAAAAATGAAAGCAAAAGGCATTTTAGATTTTCTTGTCCAAAGTGCAAAATTATCTTTTTTCCTGCCTATTGCTAGTCCTTGGGTGGTCCTTTGCATCTCAGTATCAGAATCTTTTTTTAAAAGTCAATAAAGCACAATTTCATAGGATGATAAAAATAGGTAGTAAAGGGTGGTCATATTTCCATTTCAAAGCTTTTGGATCATAAGGAAAGCAACCCATTAAACTTAAGAGCAGCGGAAGCTTAAGCTGCGTGCCTAAATACATGTTGGAACAAGGACTGGCTCTCTGGCAAGAACGTTTTCCACTGTATCACCACTCTTGCTGATTTCTAGGCACATCTTGATGTAGTTAATTGTCCGCATATGTTCTGCATTTTTCAAAATCGACAACAGAGAAAGAGCTGCCAGCATACAGAGAGTGACATGTATTGGTTCATTACATCTGTTCATTTCCTCTTCTGGATCTCCCATCTCAGAGCTCTCTCACATAACCCAAGAGAAGGAATGCAAAGCAGTAGAAAGTCCTGAACATTTTCGTCTTAATATGTATCTGAAAAACAAACAGGGAAGCACTTAAATAATAACTTTTCATTATTAAGATGCAATCCTCGCAGGTGATTTACTTGAAATAAATTCAAATCTGTCAGCTTTGCAATTTGTTATAGGCTTAAGGATAGCTTTTGTTTTACTTTCTTTTACTTCTTTACTTCAGGGTTTTGGCTTCTTGATTTTATAGAAATAGTTCTCCAATTGCTATCTCACTCTTTGATCAATACCCTGGTCTGAAGTAAGGGCTCCCTGTCCTCCTTTCTCTAACCCCTGAGACCTTCCATGTCCTTGTCAGAAGGCATCTCTTCACCTTGATCATCTTAATCTTTAACTGGAAGAGTTAAACACTGTGGAACACAAAAAAATCAATTAGTTGGTATTTGTATGTTCACTCAATTCTTCAGCAGCCCAGGGCTGTGAAATAATTTCCCCAATATTGCACGGCAGCAGTGAATAGGGCTATGGACACAGCTTCTGTAATGAGGACAACAGCCATATTTCCTCTCCATGTGGATCTGTGCTTCAAAGCAAAACTAAAGCAAAACAAGCAGTATGAGGAGCTTGCACAGGCCCCTGCACGAATACAAAGTAAGTAATCATAAAATGAACAGCTAGCATTTACGAAGCTGGCCATCATGCTAAGCCCATTCATGAATTAAAGTATGGTGGCCCAGATAAGAACCCTAGGAGAGAGCTCCTATTCTTATATGATGACACCGAAGCCCAGAGGAGTTGGGTAATTTGTCCAAGGTCACACAGCTAATAAGCAGGCCTTAGAGCCAGGCTAAAGCCCAGGTGGTCTGGTCCCAGAGCTCACACTTGAAAACACAGTGATGTGCCACCTTGCTGTGACTGCTTTTATATAAACACACTTTCTAAAAATGTAATCTATATATTATCAATATTTAAACCCAAAATCAGGGCACATGCCTAGTTAAATGAGTGTTCTTTCTTTTCCATTTAGAGAGGTTATACAGAGAAATCATGCATAAAATGCAGAGTTCCCATATACCACCCTATTATTAACACCTTGAATTGTTGTGGTGCATTTGCTGCAATGCAGGAAAGAACATTTTTATAATTGTACTGTGAACTGTAGTCCATCGTTTACAATAGGGTTCACTGTTTGTGTTGTGCAGGTCTATCCTAGTGCATTGGTTTGTTTACCCAATCTGCCTTCCTCTCCACTCCTTCTGGTAGTGCCCCTCCCACTCCCTTCCTCTGAGGGACCCTCCCCGGGTTCCTGGGGTTTGGAGGAGCTGTCAGTCATGGTGCCCACCTGTCCTGGCTGCAGAGGTGGGCTTTGGGACCCAGGGAGGTCCAGCTAGAGACGTCCTGGAATTCACAGATTAGAGGTGAATCCTTTCACTGCTTCTTTCACTTTGACTTTCAAATGTAACTACAGGGCTGTCAAGAGTCACATTCATGTACAGGCATGGGAAGGAGCCAGAGAGAATCTGAAGCCGACTCATGGGAGCCAAGGTAAGGGAAAATGGACCTTGTCCTGCCAGGGACAGAAACCACTAATATCCCATTTTTAAGTAGGTTTTCGATAACTTGCCACTGAAAAACTCCTGACAAGACATGTTATGCATTCACTGTTCATTCACTCACTCTTTCACACGTTTATTGGACAGATGTTTATTAAATGTCTACTATGTAGCAGGCTTAAATGGATAATTATATGCCCTGTTCTCCATAATTATAAGAAACTGAGAGAAGCTGAAGTGGTTTCAGAGGAAAATTACAATTCTGGGTCTGCCCTAGACATTTTTAAGATCTTACATTTTAGAGATGCTCTGAGAATGAGGTGGGATTCTGAGCCTCAGCTCCCTGTTGGAAGCAGGAACTGAGGGTCTCACCTATTCTATACCTCATTTTTATAAAGTAAGCCCAAGAGCGATGTGTATTATTTTCTAGAATACAGAAAAGCACAAACAAGAAAATAAAGCCACCCATAGCCCAATCACCAAGGAGCATCCTCTGTTAACACACTGTTAGATCCACTTCCATTAAGACCTCATTTTGTGAGCAAATTCATGGGTCCGTATGCTGGAATTATCTTGACCCATGAAGACATTCTATTCATTTTTCCCCCCATTTCTGTCACGACTAAATTAGATGACTGTTTAGGGTATAATAAAGATACTTCAACAGGATAATCAGAGCTGCATTTAGCTGTGCCTTCTCATCAGGGACACAAGTCCTGCCCAAGTGACAACTGTCGCGGTCAATTGGTTGTGTTCAGCAGGAGATAATTAGAAAAGCTGCCACCAGCTGCCGCTTGGGCAATGAAGCATGAACCGGATGATACTTTGTGAGAAACTGTCCATCCTAATAGACCAGAAACCTCAAACATCTAAGTTCTGAGATTTAGCAAGAGCTCCAGTTTCCAATCCCCAAACACAAAGAAAAGCAAATGATCAATTCGTTTGCTCACAAATTAGTTCCATCAGAAAATGATCTATTAGTTCCCTTGTCAAATTTACAAGTTCCCAATCTTGTCTAGATCTATTTGGTAAACTCCTCAGATCAGCTGAGTTCAGCCATAGACCCCATTCTACCACCCAGGGGCCTGCTCTTTTCCAAGGAATGCAGACATTTCCATGGGTGACATACATAGTGAAGAAGTTATTTAATTGAGGTTGTAATTTGCCACGCTTTAGGATCAAAATCCTAGTCTGAGTTTTGGCTATTGCAGCTGGAAGAGACAATAAATCATTTCATCAAGAATATAGAATATCCATAGTGATTTCGGTGGTGGATGATGATTGTGGTTAATAGTACAAATACAAGAATGTTCCTCTATTACAAGGTGTTAAGAATATGGAGATACGTGGGGAAAATGCAACTAATGTAACATGGAGACTATAGTTAACAGTAATATTGTAAAATTTTTACGGCAATGGCAAAGAAGGTACTATATAAATGCTAAAGGTCAATAATGGGCCGTACGGAATTTTTTCTTTTGGAGTAATGAAAATGTTCTGAAATGGACTAAGGTGATGACAGGACAATTCTGTGATGAAACTGAGAGCCACTGAGGGTATACTTTGGATGGATTGTACAAGGCAAGGGACCATAAAACACAGTGAACCCCTTGGTAAATGATGGGTTGTGGTTAACAGCAGAAATATGAGAACATTCTCTCATGAACTATAACAAATATTCAATACTAATACATGATGTTAATAATAGGATGGTTTGTGGGAAAAATACACCAAATATAAGCTATAGACTATAGATAGTAGTATTAAGATGTTCTTTCTTCATTTGTAACAAATGTGTCACAACAATGTAAGGTGTTGGTGGTGGGGCAATGTATGGAAATCCTGTGTGGTATGCTTGATTGTTTTGATAACTCACAACTTCTCAAATTAAAAAACAAAAAAAAAAAATTTAGAACATCCAGAATTTCTAGAAGTCCATGCCTTAAACTGAGAATTTAGGGATTCTAGCTTATCCCTCTCTGCAGAGTTTTAAGCCATTCCATGTTATCAGAAGCAGCTACCTATTGATTTTTCATATCTTTCATGCTGTTTTTATGGTGGTGACAACATGCTCCACCAGAACCTTCTCCTCAATGGATCCTTGATTACAGATGTCTTTAGGCAATCATTTAATTAGCAGTTTCATCAACTACAGCCCATGGCCTACTAAATTCCCACCCCTCCCAAAATAATAGGACATTCAACTGTTTCCACCCTATCTCAGATTGATAACCAGTCTCCAATTCCCCACATTTCCTTGTTTGTTAACTAAAACTCCACTTCCTGGTGCAAATTTCTGAGTAGGGTTAAGAGACTGCAGATTCAAACCCTGGCTGTGCTGTGCATTAGCTTTGTGGACGTGAGCAATCTCTTGGCACTCCGCTTTCTCTCATTTGGCAATCAGGATAATAATGCCAGTCAGTGGTGGTGAAGAGGACTAAGGGAGTTAATATGTGGAAAACACTCAGAACAGTGCTTGCATACTGAATGTGCTCAACTCTGTTAGCTGCATTATTATCAAAGAAGTGGAAACTAGTAGTACCAGAAGTAGTAGCAGCAGCAGCAACAGTAGGAGGAGGAGGAGTAGAAGCCAAGGTTCTTATACGTAAGTACAAGAAACCAACTCTGGACATCTTCAGCCAAAAAAAGAGGAATTATTGGCAGAATGCTGGATCTCCCAGAATGTATGGACGGCTGGAGGACCAGATTCAATAAATACAAAAGGAGACAGATGAGGTCTTGAGGGCTGGGCAACCTCAGTCCCAGCACAGACTGGTCCGTACACCACCACCACTGCTGCTGTGGAAAATAAGTCCCACCCATCGCCAGGTCTTTCTGTCAAGAATGAAGTTTGAAGAAAGCACCCATTTGGCTAAGTCTATGTGTCATGCTCCTATATCTCACGGTCACTAACTTCCACCAATGGGGGATTCCCAAAATGTAGGTGGCCTGCTATTGGGAAAAGGGGGTTAGGTATTGGAAAGCCCAGAGATGACAAGTGTTCAGTTCATTAGGCAACACAAGGATCTCAAATCAGCAACAACAGTTGTATGACAACATGTTGGCCAACACGAAGTTTCCTTTGATTTGAGTCTGAAGTTCAAGTGCCAAAGGCTGTTGGCTCTTCTGAATACTTCAAGCGTCAAGTAACACACTCTTCACTAGGAGAGATTCCCAAAGAGATATAAACATTGCACCAACTTGCTCAACAGTGCCTGACATCTCTTCCTCGCCAGACTTGCCCCATTTTCCAAATCAGGATTCTCTGCTTGTTCTCCCAGCAGCAACAGGAGAGGGAGAGGTCTCTGTGACAGCTTCCAGGAAGCTGGGCTTGGAAGGATGGGCAATTTTGTATCAGCAGGAAAGGTGGAGGCTGGTCCAGACCCTGCAATGAGGATGAGCAAGGCCAGGCCAGCAGGACTTGTCTGTCTGTCTTCAAGTTTCATCATGAGCGTAATGAGAAAGTTTAAATGGAAGCTTAAGGCAGTGTGTGGTGACCTTTGGTTGCCAAGGTAAGATGTGAAATTTAACCTATAAACTTTTTTAAAAGGGGGGGGGCGCACACTCACAAGCTTAATTACAGCAATGCTTTACAACTGCAACTTGATCTGATATTCCTGCAGCATAGCTTAGAGAAGGACGTGCCAAAGGCAAGGAAACACTGAGGCGAGGATCAAAAGTGTTCACGTCCTTCTTGCTTCCTTCTTGGGCTTCTATGGAAAGCCATTATGGAAGAGACTCACTGTATTTGCAGCAAACAGTACTGGATTTTTAATGACGAAATCAAAGAGCAGTAACGTCTTCAGACATTTTTAGGAGGGATTTGGGTTAGTGAGCTAGACTGGTGATATGGGTGAGGCCAATTTCGACCATGGTGGAGGAAGTGGTAGTGTTGTAACAGAGTAAAATGTTGACGAGTCAGTGAGGCAGCATAACTGTGGAGGAATTATGCCTCTTGTTTTTGACTATGGTCTCAATGCCACCAGGCCCACAGCTCCAGGCTTTAGAAAGCAGTCAGGCCTTCGAGCCCTTGAGCTCACGAGATACAGCCCTTCAGGGAGTTTCAGAATATGATGGACATGATGGAGAGTTGTCGGGAGGAACAGTCCACTAGCAAGGCAACTCAAACGAATAGTCGTGTTCGTATGTCTCTGAGGCGTAAGCAGGTTCTTACAAGAGGGCAGTGGGTTGATGAGAGGCAAGGCCCAGGCCCTGTGACCTTGCTGGCTTCCAGGGTAGGCACAGCGACCTGGGGCTAAAAGGCTCATAGAACCATTTCCAGATCAGGACCTGCCACTCCCCACTGGTTAAAAAAAGAAACTGTATAGCACATATAATGCTGTTTCTTCAACAAAATATGAATTTGTGAAGAAAAAATGTATGAATATAGCTACAGAAAACATGCAGGAAAAAACAGAACACATTAAATATAAAATCTTTTAGGATTATAGAATAAATGGATGGTTTCATCCACATAAATATTTCTTAAGAAAATATCTCTTCAGTCATGACAAATGTGACACATATGAACCATAAACTCTGAAAACAAACAAACAAACAAAAAAAACACCTGAGCGGACCTGGGTTTGCTCCAACTCTGGGCTTCCCAGGGTGCACACCATTCAGTGCGAAAACAAGGATGTGAACAGGGACCAGCTGGTCACCCTGGTATTGGAAGCCTTCTCATGGGAGAGGGGGAGCTTCTACCAGAGCTACTTGTTTTCAAAGGAAAGGTAGTAAGGCGAAGGCAGCCCCCTTGGCTATAGGACCCAGAACTGCCCATATTTTCCTGGCAGTGTAAGCTCTAGGGTTCTTAGAATACAGGGGAAGGGGGTGCGGGGGCTGGAATTTTATCCATATTGGACTTTTTTGCTAACCTTGACAGGTAGGGACTTTCATTTGAGTTAGAAAAACAAGAAATGTGACTTTTCTTGCATATCCAATGGTGTAGCACATTTCCCATCTCTTCAAATAAGAACTACTACTATTTCTTGGGCACTGAGTATGTGCTAGATACCATGCTAGGTGTTTACATTCATTATCTTGATTAATTCTTACCACAACTTTATGGGCTTGGTACTATAAACCTTCTGATTTACAGCTGAAGAAACCGAGACTCCGAAAGGTTAATCAACTTACCCGAGCGCACACTGCTAGGTTTAAGTGATGAAGCCTGGCAGGATTTCAAAGTCTATAAATATTCACTAAATCCTCTTAAGTATTCAATAAACTATACTGCCTTATTTATACAATAAAACGATGTTGACATGTCTAATATTTTTTTAAAGACATATACAAGTTTTATTTTTCTTTAGACCCAACAATATTCAAATCTCACTGTGCTCATTATTATTTAAAATATTTTAACACCTGAGAAATCACTTGGGATCACCCAGAATAATTCCTAAGAGGATTCACGTAGCGAGGCTTCTTTTCTGTGGCACAAATTTATTTTCCTATTTTGCAGATTAAAGTCAACCCAGACAGAAAGAACGACAGTTCAGAAACAACCTAAGGATGGTTACTTTTTCCTTTTGTATCACCTTCCTCATGGGATTGATCACTTTATCAAAAAACATGAGGTCTAAATCTCTCGCCTCCTCTTTGCCACCACTCAATGCTCACACTCAGAGAGAGCCGTCACCTTAGTTTGCACACAGCCTGTTGCAATCTCAATAGGGCTCAACCATTGCTCAGTAGATCTGAACTACCAACAGAAAATTGGCTCATCCATTTTAAGGGCTGCATACATTTTATGGAACAATCTTCTCCGAAATGGATCACCTGGAATATAAATAGTTCTTCAGGGTGCTTGGCTCCCGAGTGCTTTTTACAGAACATGGACCAAATCAGACCTGCAGAGGTCAGCAATCTCAGTTTTGTCTGGTAAAGGCTCAAGAGCAAGAGCAACTTGCAGGGTCACAGGTGAGGCATTCCAAAACAGATGCATTAGCTTTCCAGAGTCGGTCTGACTTCCATCTTAGCAAAGAAGCTTGGGAAGTTCGCATGCTTGGAGAAACATTCCAGAGCATGTGAGGATGGGTCTCATCCAGTGCTCTGTGTGGCCACTCTCCATATAAATGGGGCTGGAGCAGACAGGGTAGGGTACCAAAGTTGGGAAGCAGGACTAAAAAGCCACAGCATAAGGTCGTGTTATAATTATAAGATGTCAGGAACCATAGGTTCTTTGGATGGTGGGCATAACACAAAGACACTCAGAGAATTGAAAGGCAGGTGTCTTTATGACTTTCAGCTCCAAAGGAGAGAAGGACAGCACGTAGAAACACACAGAGAGACGATCACAGCCCGCTGCAGCTGGAGGAGGAGGTTAGGTACGGCCAGTGGGGTGGGGTTGGCTAGTTTCGCAGCCTCCCTGTAGACTGGCTGACTTGAACAATTTCATGGCTTCTGGGGTCTAGAGGCTGTCCGAGGTTGTTTGGAACCTGACTCCGGGGTGATTAGGATAAGTGCCTAGTAGCCCCAGAGTGGGAAAGCTCAGAAAGTGGGGTGGTTGGGGTGTAGACTTGATTAGCTACTCAAGAAGGGGAACTGATGGGCTTCTATCCAGGGTCTCAAAATGATATCAAGATGGCATATCAAACACAAACAAACAAAAACAAACCAATATCACACAGGTCAAACAGCAACGGCAAAATAAACCAGCTGTTTTTTTACCTAAATGGCCACTGCAGTGATTGCTTTAGGAGGTGGCCCAGGAGGATGTGCTTCTCAGCTCCTTCAGAAGAATCTGCGGTGGGGAGTGTAGCTGCCTGATGGCCTCCAGCTGCTGCCCCCTCGGATCCAGCTCTGCAATCTCTCTGGGGACACACTTTCCCCGGGATGCTCAGACCAACCTTGGCTCAGGGACTCCGTTAGCCTGACCCAAACATTCCTAGAACCGTGCCGTTGACTCTTCTGCTGAATCTTCCTTCCCTCTCTCCCTTAACAAATGTCACACGTACACGGTGGTCTAAAGTAGTGCTGACCAATAGAAACAAAACGCAAGCCACATACATAATCTTAAGTTTTCTAGTAGTCACATTAAAAAGCCAAAAAAGAAATAGGTGGAATAAATTTGTATTAAAGTCGTATATATTTAATGATATATTTTATTTCTTCTAGAATACTATTTCAACATATTATTATTATTTTAAAAATCATTAAGTGGGGAGCGGATGTGACTCAACTCCCCACATGGGACCCAGGACCTCCTGAAAAAACAAAAGCAAACAAACTGAAAAACCAACTCAGGAAAGCCGATGTGGCTCAGTGGTTGAGTGCCAGCTTCCCACATATGAGGTCCCAGGTTCAATCCCTGGCCCCTGGTACATCAAAAAATTTTTTTAAAAAGTCATTAAGGAGATATTTTACTATCTTTTTTATTTCTAACTAGGTTTTAGAAATCCAGGATGATTTTACTCAGCTCAAGTCAGATGAGCCACATTTCAAATGCTCAATAGGCCCCTGTGGCCCGTGGCTGCCCCGCTGGAGGGCACAGGCCCGAAGGCTCTCGCCGGCTACTCCTGCTCCATCCCCTTTGTCCTTCACCGACAGCATCCTCCAGAGGCCTCTGGAGATCTAATCCTGTCCTGGCATCTGCTTCACAGAGGACCTGGAGTGACACCAACTTGGGTCTTGTCCAAATACTTTTGTCAGATGCAGGTTTCTTTAAAACTAATGTCATTATATCACACTCTTGTTCAAATCCTTCAGTGGCATTTAAGTGGAAATGTCTCCACTCGCTCTCCGATGGCCTCTCGTTTCCTTTTCATAGTCTTCCTAAGAGAACGCTCCACACATCCCTCCCCCTAGCTTTGCTGGTCTCCTCACCTTCCTTCAGACAAACCACCCTCATTTCTCACCACCTCCAGTTGCTCATGTTGTTCCCATCTCCTAAAATGCTATTTCTTTCCCTATTCGAGGCTAATTCTTTCAAGAATCTCTATAAAGCTTAATATTTTTGAAGTGTTCAGATCTGTATTATACATATCTGCCCTATTCACGTATGAAACAATATGCATAACTTTCAGATGACAAAGTCAAGTCATATTTACCAACAATATTCATTCAGCCAGTATGGATTTACTCAGGACATGCCTACTCAGTAGACAGTAAACACTGGGGAACACAAAGTAGTGGAATTTATAATTTCTGTTTCAAAGGTTTTTCTTTCAGTTATGGAGATGAAGCAGAAAATAACATGGAAAGATAAATGATGACACAAGGCAACACTATATTGCCAAAATAAAGCATTAAATTATAATTGTCAAATTTATACTACAAACCCCACATGGCCAGGTGTTCAGTAAATCAGGAAGGGCTAGTGCTGGGTGAAACAAGTATTCAAGCACTTTGGTATTGAAATTTGAATCCACTTAACGTTGTAAAATTAATTTGTGAGCATCCCAAATCCAGCTTTTTAAAAAGCATGTCCCACATCTGGTGTGTTTTGGCTTTTGATAAAGTATGTTTCTGCTGAGATAGAAGAGAAGAGAAATCATGACCTAGTTAAACTTGGGAAAAACTAATCTTGCAAGTTGATCAGAAAAAACTGCTTCATGAAAATTCCCTTGTTAAAGTGTCTTGGGAATCCCTTAGTAGGAATTTAAAAGATCCCAGTCTAAATTAGGACAGAAAGCGATCTGTGGTTTTCCAACGTTACCCACAAAAAAAGCCTGTGCCATTTGCTTCATTAGAGAGGCAATCTTATTTTGACACATTTTTTAAAAGGCTGAGTTGCTTCATTTTGTTTCACCCTCCTTTTTAACCTTTTTAAATTTGGCAAACACGCCTTTATCTCCCTTTTACATCTCAGCAGATGAACTTGAGGTTTGTGGTTGCTCAATGATAATCAGTCTATGGTATACACAACCCAGAGGAAAATGTCAATACTAATGCAAACATTTCACATAATGTCTTATCTCTAGCCAGGCTGAAAATAACCGGTGAGCAGTCTACAGGCCAGTGTTCTTAGATTTCACAAAGCCCGGCCAGAAGCCCTATATTTTCAAATTCATTTTCAGTTCTCCCAACCTACTCATAACATCTCCTTACCCTGCCCCACCCCACCCCCAAACAAATCCAATGCTCATAGAGGAGGGAAAGAGAACCAATCTTTCCCTCAATCAATGAGAGGTGAACAATTTAAAGCAAGGTGTGAATATCTGAAATGTCATGGTAGGAAGTGTATTAATTCAAATCCCAGAGATGCATGGAGGAGAGTTCTTCAAGCTGGGTACCCCCTGGGCCCTTTGGCTGCCCGGGGTTGTCACCACCAACCCTTCCCACACATCCTCACAAGCCCGGCAAAGCCAGGAACTTGGCACCCCGCTTCTGAAAGCATCACGGATGAGTGGCAAGTCAGGTGCCACAGGTCAAAATTGTTTTGTCAGAATTTAAATTGTTTAAATTTCATAATTAGCGCGTTCTCGTCTCCCTTCTCCTTGATCAGAGGATTTGTTTGAAGGCAGGGAGGAAGAGGGTGAGGAGATATTCCTGGGCAGGTTGTGAGGACTGAGAATGAGTTTGGAAACACAGGGCTTTTTGGAGGCAGGCAAGGCAAGGTGTCACTCTGTGGAATCTGACAGGACCCTGACAGGATCTGTGAATTCCAGGCTCTCACAGCCACCAGTGAGTAAAAGGTAAGCTCTTGTATGAGTTGAGTCTAGATGGCACCAAAATGCCCCTCAGTGCACAGGCAGTGGGGCTGAGGACCAGGATGAGTTAAACCGTGGGATTGTCTCTCCCCTGTCCACGCCCCCAGCATGGCCATCTGTAAGTTACCACTACGGGTCAGCATTTCAGAATGTGAACGGGGCAGCAGGATTATATGTTTTCAGTGTGCTTTTGGTGCAGTGACCCTATCTGCCGGTTTCCCAGGACAGTCCCAGGTTATGCCTGTTGTTCTGGCAAATTAGTAATAGTGCTTTCTTTCATTCTCAAGAGCATTCCCTTTTGGACAATAAATAATGTTAAAATCCACGAGGGAGGCTGACCCACTTTTTAGCAGACTTTTAACGAATGCCATGAGAGGAAGGCAGGAGCTATACAGCTACTAAGCTCAGCCTTGAACCATCTCACTGTCTTTTACTGAGGTTCCCCTCAGCTGAGTGCTGCCATGCAGACTGTGCTGAACTTCCACACCTCCCGAGAGAACGGATGACAGCATCTCTGTGCCTAAGGAAACAATCCTTTTGCCATTAAGAAGAACGCAACAGAGATACAAAAGCAAAAATCAATTTGTTGAGTGATGCATTCAGAATTCAAAAAGATTCCCAATGGCTGGAAGACATGTCCTGTTTTAATAGAAAGCCACAGGATCATCCCCTTCTCGTGATCCTGAGCTCCTGAAGCAAATGCCTCTTTATAACAAACTCTTTTCACGCAAATCTGCCTTAAAGAAGCCTCTAGTCATTAGGAGTAAAGCTGGCTAATGCAAAGAGATTAGAAAGCAGCAGTTTGCCTCTAGGTAGAGTGACGATTTAGCTTGTTGTCCAAACCATTTTGAGAGCCAAAGGAATCTTAAAAATAATTAAGAGATCTTAATTGACCTACAGCAGTCACTAAGGAAATAAGGACATGTGGTCACTGTAGGCTGAAGAGCCAATGCTGTGTTTGAAATGCAAGGGTTGGTTGACTTTTACCTGTATATCCAAAAGGCCTGCGGGGTCATTACCTGCGCAGCCTGGCTCCTAAATGCCCCGCCTCCCTGAGAATCAGACTACAGCCAGCTGTCGCCATAAAAGAGGGAGCTGGTGGCCCAGGCCACTTGGTGCTTCCACCGTAGCGTCTGCTAACACGTGCTAACAAGAGCACCATCCTCCCCTAACCTTGTAAGAAAACACCCACTTTCCTTAAGACCCGCAGACTTTTGGAAGGGCTCCCCCTAAACGTCTCCATCATCGGTGTGTAGTGCGCCCTGCTCAGATTGGTGGAAACGTGTGGCCTTGACCTCTCTTCTTTTCTCTTCTTTAGCCAGGGATCTTTCTCTTTCTTCCCTACTGGGTTTCAGGAGTTCAAGAGGAGGCATTAGACCTTTACCCACATTTTTTGAGTCTGTGTCTCTATGTAAATACGTTGTCATTTAGAGAGAAGGAAACTGCCTCCAGGGCCCACTACCAGATTTTGAAAAGATCAACCAGATGGAATTCATATGTAAAATGTAAAATTCCTCAGTCCATTTCAAAACGATAACCATGTAAGTGCATTCATTCCTTCAACAAATATTTGCTGAGAACCCGTGTCCCAGGTGCTGTTTTAGGCATTGAGGACGTAAGAATGAGCAAAACAGACAGAAATTTCTGCCATCATGGAATGCAATGGGGAGTGTTGGTAACAGTTTACCTGCAAAAAAAACCTGGTGGTTTTACTTGCTCTCTTATGAGCATGTCTGATATGGCTGCTACCAAACAAACAAACAAACAAACAAAGACTGTATTTGAAAAAGGATATTGTCCTGACCAAGGGAGATAATCATCTCTCTATACTCACTGCTAACCAGATCCTAACTTCTTTATTTTGTTTGGTTCTGAGAACAACATTTAAAAACATCTTGATGAAGCACAGAGACTTTAGAAAACTATAGCAAGAAATAGAGTTGAGGTGGCATGGAACAACTAAATAGGATGAGTATGTCAAAGACATAGGGCAATATATTTTGCTTCAGTAAGAGGAAGAATTTTCCAGGTACTGGAGGGGTATAGACTGCCTCAAAAAGTTGTGAGCTCAATTTCTTAGGAAGGGTCTAAACAGATTTGAATAACCATTTTTTGAGTGGTATCATATTATGTGGGAAGAATGAATTCTACATGACTTCTAAGTTCCTTTTCAGTTCTAAGCACTTGTGGTTTAAATAATCTTTAATGAGAAATTCTTATTTCACAAGAATTCCTCTCAGGTTGTGAATTAGCATCATAAAATAATACCTGCTTAGGACAGATAAATCCTGAAGGTTGGGATGTACAGAAATGCTAAGATAGCAAAGAAAGATTGAAGCTATTCTTCATGAGGCTAAAGAATTTGGTTAATTTGTCAACTGTGAGATACCTTTGAGAATATATAACATTGCAATCCTGATTTTGCACCCCAAATAATAAATCAAGTGTGTCTGTTCATTCTATTATTTTAGTACATCTATAAAAGGGGGCAATGAAAGGACATAAAGCAAAAGATTTGGGGAAAACACACCAAGATATGAATCAAGACTATTCAGGAATTCAATTTTGAAACTGCTAATGAAAATTTCTCTCACTGTATATCTGAGTATAGAAAAATACCATTTAAAATGGCAAATTTCCAAATGCTTAAGTGTCTTTCTAAAATGAATCTTAAGCATTTGTCAACCATTACTGTTACTTAACCAAGCATTCCATCTCCTCTTTACCATGTGTGTCTATCAAAACTCAGTTTTCTTCATAATTTATATGGTACATGTTGGAAAAAGCAATCCTCTATGGGCCCCATGCATCCCTGCATGTTCTTGCTGGGTACAAAGAATGGAAGGACCTGACAACTTGTAAAGCCATTTCACAGGGTTGCACTTGCAACCTTGAGAGATGAAGTAACATCTCCCCCAAGGCAATGAGCAGGCTTGCTTCCACTTACTATAAAAGTGGCAGATTTCCCAAGCTCAGTGTTCCTCTCTTGTAAAAACAATGCAACCCACTGCATCTGCAGGCTTCTGTCTAGGCTGCCCTGTGTGGGACTGGAGGATATGAAGCTCTGGCTACTGTTTTTGCTGTGAGTAATAACATCTTTTATCTCTAACCCAGGAATCACATGTCTTTTGCCATCATTCTTGAGAGAGACCAAGAATGATAACAGGCAAACTTATTAGCCTGTAAGTAGGTAAAATCTCAGTACGAGAGGACCCACTGGTTCAGACATTTGGTGTATGTGCTTGGCTGAGGAGCCAATGGGCTCCCACAATGAAGCTACCATCTGTGGGATTATGACTGAACACCTGCAAGTCAGAAACTTGCCCAGGCAGTGCCGCAGAGCCTCGGTTGGCCTCGGATAGCCAGTTCTCTGCCATCCCTGCCAACGGTTCTTGACAGGACAAGAAGGGCTAGCAATTAGACTTCTGTTCTCTTCCCCCAAAAAATGTATCCCTGTATTGGCTCAAACGGTATTAAGCTGTTAAAGGGAGAAAGATCAAAAAAGAGCTGGGACGGTATCCAGAGGGGTTGGCCAAAATTGGGCACAACCATGGAAGTTCTGAACAGGCTCAAATGGTAAAGACAAATTCTATAACTGTGTTTGGGGCCAGGCCTACCTACCTCTTTCAGGACAAATGTCAAAGTCTCTATTTTGTTCCTCTTACATTTCCTTAGTTAATTTATTAATTCAATGACTATTTGTTGAAGGGCTTGGGCAGGTTTAAAGACAAAAAAATTTTCAAAAGACATCCATGGGGTCAAGTTGGTTGAGATTTTACCTTTTATTCTGTAAGTTATTTAACATTCTCAATAAAATCACCTTTCTCCTTGTTCTACTTCTATTCAAAGCCACAAAGCACCTTCTCTGGGTCCACTGCACAACACCCCCATCACATCTTCATTTTGTATCCCCTTGTCTATAATACTAGTGTCATAATGCTTGTGTACCTTCCCCAGTGGGTCAAAAATGTAACCCTTAGGTTGTCTGCCAAGTTCAAGACTTACCCTTATCTGAAAGCTGCCCCCATTGAAGTGAGCCTCCTACATTCAGGCAGTCACCCAGTCAGTCAACAAACTTTTTTTTGAGCACATCTATCTTCCAGGCACTGTTATAGGAGCTGGAAATCAGCCATGAACAAGACAGAAAATAGTCCCATTCTACTTGGGGATTGGAGATATTCAGGAAATGAGCAAAAAAAAATACAAGTGCTTAGATATGGAGAAAACGGAAAAGAAATAAAGGAAAAATAAGAGCGTGTCATATTAGATGACTGCAGAAAGTCTCTTTGAGGTGACATTTAAACTGAGACTTAGAAGATGAAAGAAAACCAGATGGTGGGCAACTAGGGGAAGAATACCCCAAGGAGAAGAAACTGAAAGGGTGAAGGAGTAAGATGACCTGCCTGAAGGACACAGGGAACCAGAGTGGCTGGAAAGCAAGGAGAATTGAGAGAACCGAGAGCTCTGAAAGATCCTCTCACAATCATCTGGAGTTAAGACCTGAGAGACACCAAGGCTGGTGTTCCTGAGAGCAAAGCAATTAACTATCTAATCTTTTATTTTCTCCCAGCTCTAGCTTAGAATTGTCAGATCATCAGAAAGTCTGGTTCCAGAATCACTTCATCTCAGCTGCTCGGTAAATGGGGATTCACCAACTTTACAACAAAAGGACAGACCATACTACTGTGTTTTCTCAGCCTGGTCATGTCATGTCCAACATAGTAGAATCTCCAGAGGTTAAAAAAATAAAGAAAAAAAAAAAAAAGCAAGAAAGCATAGAGATGAATTCTAATTAAATAATATCAAAAGTGCCAGAAAACACAGTATATACATCTGTGAGCCCTGGGGTAGAGAGAAGAGAGGGAGATGGGAGAGAAAGAGAAAGGACCTCCAGGGCACTAACATCAGATCCTGCTTCTATATGGACAGGGAAAGGAGGCAAGAGGGTCAGGGCCTTAACCAAGGAAAGGATGCCATCTAGAGGGCAGGCGGGAAGAGGACAAACTTGGAGCACTCCCTATTTGCCTTGGGTTGCTGTTTCCCTGGAGGTGAACAGACAAGAGAGTCAAATATTAGCTGTTGCTGGAAGCATTTTTGCTAATGACATTTAGGCTGATTCTGGGTCTTACTCAAGTAAATAGGCTGGAGATAAAAAGTTCTTTCCCCATTTTTATTTGTTGTTAAGCATGATATTAATAATCAAGTGACTTTTAAAACCAGAAATAATTGGCCCATAAATCCACTGATTTAATAAAATTTAATTTAATAAAAATTTAATTATTCTATGTTTATTTCTAGTCTTTTTACACAGGCCCATTTATATTTAAAATTGTTGTAATGATGTTGTATGTACACACTCAAGTTCTTAAATTTTTTTTTTTTTTTTTTTTTTTTAGGGGAGACGGCTCCATTTCTGGTTATCTGAGATGAAGTGGTTTGCACTGTCTGGGTGAAATACAACTCTGGCTTTTAAATTTTCACAATAAAATGACAACTCTGCCTTCTGTGCATCTGATCTCTAAATACATGGTTCTCACTTTTATCAGCGGCATAGTCTTCACGCAGAACAAGCATTTGTCAGAGAAATTAACTGGAATCCAAAGCTCCCTAGCATCTAATGTGATAGACTCAAATGGCCATGCAGACTACCTGTTCTCTGAGGTTTGCAGAGTGCTAACTTGGTCTTGTTAGCTCATCAGAAAGTGCAGTTCTAGAATCACGTTATCTCAGCTCTGCAATTTCATGCTATATTCTTTAAAAAGAGCTGATTCAGGAAGATTTCATGCAAGAAGTATCTTTGTCCCTTTTCCACTGTGAACTAGATTCACCTAGGAAAAAAGTTTCACAGCATAAAGGTATCATGAGGTTTATTTCCAGAAAAATGTTGCTCTTTGCAGAGCTTTCCCATGTGCCTCCTTTTCTGAAAATTGAACCATAAAATTAGGATGATGCAACCCAGTGAGCCTTGTGGTTTGGTTCAGCTTCTGGGAAAGTCAGCCACATTTGTGACCCAGGAGAGCTAGTATTTCACCTCAGATTATCTGTTAACATTTCCTCTCGTTCTTTATAAACAAATTTCTTTTCGTTTTCATCATTAATTTTACACTGCTTTAACTTTTATAAGGCACATTCAGTCCTCTTAGAAGCAAAGCTTTGAATACCAAGTTAATAGGTTTCATTTTCACCCTGTAAGTAATAAAAGCCACTGATAATTTTTAAAAAGTAGCCAGTGAAATTACGTAGCTAATTGTGTGACTAAGAAGGCACCATCCATAGATCTGCCACACACTAGGCAGGAGTCCATTTGTTGTATGGGAAGTTGAATGTTTGTTTTTAGACATTAAATTTTAGGTCCCAGTAAGGTATCTTGGTCGGAATGCCCTAAATGTCCCATAGGTTGTGAGATAGGGAATTCGGGGTTTGATATAGAAATTAGAGACAGATCTGGAAGTTTTCTGCTTGGAGGAGTATTATTTATTGAAGCCATGAGAGGAGATAGGTGCTCCGAGCGCTTCCTTCTTCAAAAAATATTTCAATGACTCCAGACAGCCGTGACGTCCAGGAGAAAAGTTAAGCTCTCCTGAATTAGAGGGCATTAGAAGAAAATGGGGCACTCGATAGTCCTCAAAATTCACACCTCATCTCAGGGCAATGGTCTAAATTCAGAGAATAGTCTTTAACTGTTTTAGAGAGTTAACAAATCATGGTTTCTTTTTGTAAGATTTTGGGGGTCATAAGTAATGAAGCTAAGAGGCTGAAAGAAGAGGAAAATATATGCTAGCTATAAACTGAGAAAACAAATTCTGCAGGAATAATGAAAAATAATACTGCCAACCTGGCTAGAAAAAAAATGAATAGGAGGCAGCACCTCAAGGGTGTTCAGTGGCACCCTTATATGGCAAATATCACCCAGTGTCAAGAGAAATACACTCACACCATGAGGAGGCACAGTCCTCTGATGAAATCACTAGAGAGATGGGAGAAAAGGGAAAATACAGGTTAACAGTGGCACTTTTATTGCAAAGGTAAGACCTTTGGAATGTGGGATTTAGACACATTAGAAATGAGCGTTGTAAGTTAAATTCAAAAATAGCCTGGTGCTAATGGTATATTGTCAAAACTGGTCAGTTTGAAATTGGCTCGGTGTGAAAGAGAATGCTGCAGAACGGGAAGCTCAACTCGACCCTTAGGGAGATCAGCATGAAGATGTGGGAGCAAGTTATAGCAGATGAAATGGCAGAGGAAAGCAGGGGCAAGCTGACAGGCCAAAGAGTTTGGGCTCCACCCAGCAGGTAATAGAATTCATCAGGAATTTGTAAGAAAAAGGAACAACCAACTCCCATTTTGGTTGGGACTCAAGAGCAGCTGCACAAAATAGCCCTGGGATGGGGGCAGGATCCTTCAGGAGGTCGGTCAGTTGGAGGTTTTTGCAATAGCAATGATGGCGGCCCAGAGTCCAAAAAGGGCCTGGACTAAGGAAAACTAGAGGAATGGGAGGGGGAGGACCTGGAGGAGAAGGATATTTAACAGTATTCAATCAGTAGAGGCGGGGAGCTCAGACCTCAGTTCTCTTCAGTTACCATGTTAGCTTCCTATATTGGTCAGGGTTCTCCAGGGAAACAGAGTCAACAGGAGTTATCTGTCAATAGTATGAGATTTTATAAGAGTCTGTCATGTGACCGTGGGCCACAAGTCCAGGTTCCACAGGCAGACTGCAACCAAGGGCTCAGATGAAAGTCCAGTGAAGGTCCTTGATGAGTTTCCGGGAGACGCTGGCTGTCCAAAGATGAGCTGGGAAATTCTCTCTGAATGCCGAAATCACTTCCCCTTTTAAGGCAGTCAGCTGATAGGATAAAGCACCACTGATTGCTGACGGCAATCTCCCTGGTTGATGTAGATGTAATCAGCCATCTATGCAGTAAACTCACTGGTGACTAAGGTCCACTAATGTTTTTATATTACAATTAGCCCAGTGCTTGCTTGACCAAACACCTGGGCACAGTTACCTGGCCGAGTTGGCACATTAGCCTGACCGTCACACTCTCCATTCCTCTCCGTCCCCACACCGTTTTATAAATCAGTCCTCCAGGCAATACAGCTTCCACAGAGGTGAGGAGGAGCGGCACACACCAGCAGCACCACCTCTCTCGGCAAAACAAAACATCAACTCTCCCAGGCTTATTGTAGGGTTTGAGAAGGGCTGCTAATCAATGGGCCCCCGCTGCTATTGCCCTCAGTTCCTCTTCCTCTGGAGAGTTTTCTCTTTGGATTGTCGTGCAGCTGACCCACGGGCCCCAAAAGATGTGTGGTCTACCTATCTGTTCTGATTGTGTCTGGACAAAGCTCTTTCCATGCTTCCTGTTAGCACTGCCAAGAAGTCCTATGACAACTGAGATCCAAAAGGGAAAGGCTGAGAGACATGCCAGATGCTCTAAGCTTCAGGTCAGATCACAAGTGTCTTGGAAAACTTGAGCGTCTGGACTCAGGCAGACCTGAATTAGGTTCCAATCCTGACTCTCATTATTCTTAAGACTATACCAGGCCTTCAAAGGCTCTAAACTAGTAACATATTACTCATAGGGGAGGTGGGACAACTTAGAGGTAACATTTGAAAAGCAACTGGTACTAGGTGGGCACTTGTATCAGTTTATAATTAGATTTGGCTGCTAGCAAAAGAGACCCAATTCCAGTGGATTAAACACACAAGGGTTTATTCTCCTACAGAAAAGTCCAGAAGTAGGCAGTTGCAGAGTGCTATGACAGCTTCCCAAATGCCACCCACCTTGAATCCTCAAAGTCAGCTCGTGCCCGAGATGGCTGCTGGGACAGGATGGAGAAAGGGAGGGCCAGGGTTTTATGCCCTCTTCCAGAGCCTTGCCAGAAGGAACTTGCGCTTACGTCTCCTTGACCAGAACTTAGTCACACAGTCCTACTGAGCTGCAAGATAAGCTAGAAAATTCCGTTTTTCAGCTCGGTGTACTGCTCTGAGTTCTTTAACAAAGTAGGAAGAATTGACGTTTGATGAGTAATTAACATTGTCAGCTACAACTTTCATTAAATGTTAGTTCCCTTCCCTCGCCATAAAAAAGCACTCAACATAGAATTTAACATCATATCCCTGGGTTATACTGATCCATGACATAAAAAATGACCAAGTGAAGAATATTTCTGCATCTTTTAAGAAATGATTAATATATCACCCAAAATGTTCAATGTTTTCTGTCTCATGAAAGAAATTAGTGCCAGAACAAAAATCCATCTCTCCTGACTAAAGGGGCATTTTTTGGTTGTTGGTTTTCCTTTTATCAGATGAGGGCTATATTTTTCATTTTGTTCTATTTTATTTGGCTTTCCTTTATGCACTCAATTTTAACACACTCCTTAGTCTGAACTCCAGATACAATAATCTCCTAAGCATTTTCTTAATTGACTCTTGTACCTGGATCCTTACTTTAATGATTCTTATAACATTCGTACTTCAACATCTTTTGAAAGTTTAAAGAGGCTGAAATAAATAAATCTAAAGATGTGGCACTGGTTCAGAATAATCCTTTGTTCTTCAGCTCCAATGCTTAAATAATTAATGGCTAGTTGAAAAACTTGGCTTCCAAAGTTCTATATGAAGAAAGTTTACTATTAAACCAATGCCAACGATGTGTTAAGCTCTGGGAACACAGTAAAAGTTTTCATTCGTTCTTCAAAGATGATGATACTGAGTAAGCAACAAATTATGGTGAAATCTATTAAAGGAACATTGCAGCCCTGTAAAAATTTCCAGAACTGGAATTGAATTGTGGCCAGATACATTTAAGGAACTAAATCTAATATGACAAGAACCAGGAATTGCTACATAAATGCATTTAATAAAATGGACATTCGAGTGGGGGGAAATCACAAGAGAAATGGAAAGTCTGGTAAGATAAAAAGCACATTGTGACCCATGAGGTTACTTAGAGAGCAAAATGCCGGAGATTACAGATGTGATTACTCAACGGTCCTGGTTTAAAAAAAGAAAAACAGTAGGGCTCATCAGGGTAGGACAAGCCAAGATGGTTCTTTTCCGTGCTGCGGGTTGACAGAAAAAGCTTCAAAAAAAAGGTTTGCCCTTCTTCTGCTAGAGAGAAGCCGATTTGCAGCTCCCGCCGTATGTAACCTGACTTCCACGTGCTCAGACCCCCACCTACCCTGACGGAACCCTCTCCTCGCGGGCCCGCCAACCGGCTGCGCACAAAGCCTGGCCTGGCGCCTTCCCTCGTCGTCCCCGCTTCAGCAAACTCCTTCCAGAATCCGCTAAAGAGCTATGATTTTTGATGATTACTGCTCTCCCTGCAAACTTTCCTCTCAAATTCTCCTGCGCTCGGGCTCTGCCGCCCAACGCAGCACTTGCTTATGTACAGTCTCGGAGTACCTGAGGTTATTTTACAATGTTGGTCTCATAGCGAGAGGAAAGTCGCCTGGG